>JABUQX010063461.1:0-40580 GCA_015478945.1 Trachelipus rathkii | reverse complement strand
TGAGATCTGGCGGCTATCCGCAAAAAAAATTAATGTGGATGGTGATTGTGCGATGCGGGTAATTCATAGATGAATATACTATCCACTATGCGGATGCGGATGCGGGACTGCGGATGCGGCAATCTCGCTACAGCCTCTATATATATATATAATATAATATATACTAATATATATATATAATATATATATATATATATTAGTTGATATTATAATAATTTTATTATTTTATATTTAATGTTATTTTATTATTATTATTATATATTATATATTTATAACTAGTAGTTTTACCTATTCTTTTTCAATTTTCATAGACTGACAACCATTGAGATAGAGTGGGTTTTATTAGGTTTGCCTAGTTTAAAGATTATTTTATCAAAGCCCTTACAAAAGTAATTCTGAAGAATACGTTTACAGCATTTTTTTATAGGTTGAGGTACGTACAAGATTAAAGATAAACGGAGCGCAAGTATAGCACGACGATAAGTTCGGCTATATTTTGGATTATAGAACGAAAAGTTTTCCGTCATCAACATGTCAATGAATCTGCATGAATGTCCTCTTTTTGTGAGAATACAACACCAAATATTAAAATCATATATTAAAAAAGCCACGCGCTTGAGAGTGGTTTCGAGGCATCTGTGTCTTATTATTGGGGTATTCTTTTTTCTTTTACATTCGTCGAAGACTACAATATTTATCTCGTCAATGAGACGAGTTATAGAGACATGACGAAGAAAATGTGAGCCTTGTATAAGCTTTTGTATGTTTGTCACAATATAATGATTTTCTTTGATAGGCGTAAACTACGAAAGCGTTTTGGGTTTTAATCTGTATCAACGGCACCCATTTTGGAATTTTAAAACTCGATGACCTGTGGCCTTTTCTTCAGATTTTAAGGTTGTTAAATTTTGATATGTTTTGTACGTTTTTCCATCCTTATGATTGTAATTACTTATTTGAAAGTAACTTTAATTTTAAATTATAAACATCTTTTATTTAAGACACTATATATCATATTTATACTATACTATTTAAACTACTATATATATATATATACTTAGTGTATATAATATTAGGGTTATATATATATATGTTGGATATTATTATATAATATTTAATATATTACATAATTAATAATAATAGTACTATTATATAACATATATATCCACCTATATATATATAATATTATATATAATGGCTAAATATATATATATATAACCGTTAGGTATTATGGTAATTATAGTAATCTAGTACCGTTATATTATAGTTATATATATATTATATATAGATATAACACACAATGGCCGGGTAGCATGTAATATAATTGAGTATGCAAGTATTATATATGTATAGTATATATTATTATTTTGATATAGTATATATAACTTAATATAAATATAATATCATGACTTGTATCAGTAGGATAAGGCTTTGAAGATAACGACATTCCAAAAGCTATATAATATTATATATATCTCCTTATATAACTAATATATAATATGTTATTAGAATTATGGAGAAGGGTTTATTAATTATATTTATATATATATTATTGCTTGATTCATGTTTTGTCACTACTGAATTTGGTTATTATAGTAATATATGATAAAATAACTACTATTTTACTATTGATGACTAGCCCGGGTGAGGAATACAAAGTCGATCGAAAATATAAGCTATAAGACCTATAATAGCGAGTATTTTATAACTCATTATATATTTCAATTGATGCCCGTACATGTAATATTATATTATATATAATACTACTATTATATATATCTATAATATATATATATTGTGTATATATAGGTAAATAAACGATCTATCCTAGTAAGAAGCATGGACATATCAACTTCCTCGAACCGCCTAGAAGGTCCGGTTTCAAATCCTTGTGAAGAATTCTTTTTGTATTGCTGTTATACTCGATCTCTATTACATTACATCTAATTATATTTGCTACCAATATGAGCGTTTCTTATGCCATATACCCCCAGTTACTATATAATAGCTAATTTTATATATATATATATATCTCAATAAGATATAATAATAATTAATAGGGTATCTGTATAATCATGCAAAGTTTAAAATATACATAAATAACTCTAAATTTTAAAATTTGATCATCTAACATATATACTTAGATGATAAAATGATAAAGTGAATAAATGTTGTACAATCTCAGAAAAATCACCCATTATTAAAAAATGTTACCCACGCATTTGTAATAAAAATTAAAATAACGTCCATTTCGTACACGAAACAGTTTTCCTAAACACACGCCATTTTACTTAATGTGTACTCATACTCTCCTATATGTTAATGTGTATCCTATAGATGTTTTAGTTGTCCCATCGGATGTGGAGACCCCCACTGTCCAACAGCCGAGCGAAATTTTCACCTAGGAGATATCATTCATGGATATCAACCTCTCCGGTATCTTATTAGAGGGAGCAATTATAATCAAATATATTTTAAATGCTTGAAATAATTCAATATAAATAAGGTGTTGTCAAAACTGAATAATAACTTATCGGAAATATTTCGAAAGATGAGAGAGAGAGAGCAGAGAGAGAGAGAGAGAGAGAGAAGAGAGAGAGAGAGAAGAGAGAGAGAGAGAGAGAGAGAGAGAGAGAGAGAGAGGCAAACTTGGTTTTCGCACACTTGTGATTACGAATTTTTGATTAAATTAATGGGGAAAGAAAAGGTAATCCGATTTGTAATTGTTATTAATCTTCACGAATGTAGATCCTCTTTTATCTTTTATTGATTTTCACGAACGTAAATCTACTATCATCTTATTGTTACTTTCGCTGAGATTAATCTACTTTTACCTTATACTTTTATATGTCACTGAATGCAATTTTGCTCTATTGCAGATTAGGCTTTTTATTTTTCTCAAGAATAAGAAGAAATATAAATCTTTTTATGAATATATTTTATTCAATGGCGTAAAAATTTGGCTCAACCTTCTTTTTAAGGTGGTTGTTGACGTTTTTAGTGGAAATCGATCACTCCAATTTTGTTAATGTCAGAGGTTTATAAAATAAAATTTAAGCCCAAGAATCCACCTTGCATGCTACAGTTGTCGGAATAATTATCTTACAATTAGCTAATAATCTTTTGCATCGGTTCAGCTCACAACAATATATTACATATACTGAGCCTTTACTAAAGGGTAAGCACAATTGAACATCTACGTTAAGTAAAGGTTTTGAGTACGAGTATGTACATTAAACGTGTTAAAAAAAATGTACATCACTTCCTTACGTTACCTACTCATAACTATCGTCGGCAAGATAAATTCGACTTTAAAAAATGTACAATTTTTCTCTTTATTATATAATTTAGCACTTTATTAATAGCACTTTAATGGTTGTTTATACTTTGTGGTGAGTGCACAGTTCACATTAATATTAATTCAGTCATAAATACATTTATGTTATTACTTGTTGCCCTTCAGAGGGTCACAAATTGAGTTATGCCAAAATAGACCGTTTGATATTGTTCAAGTTACTCTCAACTCTCCTGGTTGTCAAAATCATCAGCATCAGTTTAATGTTGATTTAGCGTAGTAGATATAGTACAAGACGTTAAACACAGTCGAAAGTTTGAAGTCATTTGTCATTTTATATCTTTTTTTAATAAATACAAACACTAATAATCTAGTTATTTATTACATAAAAATACCAATCAAATATAAAAATTACTACTAATAATAATTATCGTATATTAATGAGAAAATGATTATGTATGTATGTATGTATGTAGTGCAAACCGAAGTGGGGATGTAATGTTTTGTATATTATTGTGTATGTTTTGTTTATGTGTATGTATTATGTATGTGATTATAGTGTATGTAGTTGTTATCTATATATGAGTATAATCCTAAGTAGTATTATTAGTATGTTGTATAATAATAATCTATATCTATCTATAAATACTATAAATTAATATATATTACGAATAAAATATATACTATGACTAGTGTTAATTAATAACTAATTTTTAGAATGAATATATAATATATATATATAATAGAGCATAATATTAGGTATAATATAGCCAGATTATAGTATATGCTAGATTAATTCACTTGAACTTAATTTATTCATAAAGTGTTTGCATTTGCTTGTTGCCTCAATCGTTAAAAGTAACTAGATTATTAGAAACCACAGAAAAAATGATTACGATGTACTTTCCTAATCGGTTCATTATCTGTCTCTGAATCGATCGCAATTTGGCTCTCTAAGGTGAATATAAAGGATGTAGAAGGAAGACCTTTACTATTCACAAACGGCACACTGCTGTGTAAAGTTCATATTAGAAAGAAGCGTGTGCTTTAACTAAAAAATGATGGAATTTTTTGAAACAGTTTTGAAAATCTTATTATTTGCTATTGGAAACCCTTCAAGAAATAGGTGCAACTGTAAGATATATAAGTGATTTAATCAGCTATATTTTTTCATTCATTAACTTATCTCGCAGTGTAAAGATAGTGTAAGAAAGAAGCTCCGGAAATAATAATAATGAATGGGGACAGAGTATTCGTAGGGGCTAAATTACAAAGGGGGTATAGACTTGGAGGATTTTTCACTAAATTATGGAGAAGCGCACTACCTCTATTTAGAAAAGGAAGTGAATATTAAGGTAAAAAAGCTATAAGAACAGGCCTGCACACTATATAAGATATAGCAGCCGAAGCCAAACCACGTGTTTCATTAAAAAGACGAATTGCTGATGTTTCTGATGAGATGTCGGATGACGTTAAGCGCAGAATAAGACGTAAAATGACAGGGCAAGGCAAGGCACAGGGTAAGGGACGCAGGAAAGCTACCGCCAAGAAAAAGCCTAAGGCTAAAAGACCTCTAAAGAAAAAATGTATTGATGTGTTTGCTATTTAATTACTAACAGGCATCCTTCACCTAAAATGTATTACCATGCAACTATAATGTATATAAGGAAAGTATAATCACTACCCTGCTCATTATACGGTTTACCTTTACATTGACAAAATGCATTTCCTTCATCCTTCTAGTCCAGATTGTTGTAAGAGCGAATTAGATCTATTCTCCAAGAACCCTACCCAGATTAGCTTAAGCGAAACCAATTTCATCAGCGTTAATCCAACTCATTCGATCACGGGCACCGATATTTCTCTCGAGTTTAATATTCCAGGCACTTCAGACCAGTATCTAGATTCATTCAATGTTTTTTTTATTTAAAAACGAAATTGACGAAGCCTTATGGTACGGATTTTCCTTCCGGTGACGATCACATAGTGTATACAGAGTCAATCTTCCAGTATACTTGTTTTAATCAGATTGACGTTTATCTCAATGAAACTTCATTTGGAGCGACAGTGGGGAATTGTCTTTATAGAAGTTATATAGAGTATCTATCAAGTATCTAAGCTAAACAATCTCATCTTCAATCGTGTGGTTTTTACAGTTTCAAAGACGAGGCTGCCGATATAGATAAAGCAGCGAAAGTCACAAATAACGTTTATGAATTTTATAGACGTTTAAATGGTGATATCCTCTCTCAAGAAAGACGATTATTCTTCAGCATAAGATAAAAGCCAGTCAAAGTCCATAAAAGAATAGCTTCAGAATGTCTACGGTCGAAACATAAATGGCGATATCTTCCTCTCAAAGACAAGACGCTCATATCTACCATGGACTGCTATGTCCAGAACCCTGTTATCAAACTTTAAAGGCCTCATCTCTATGTAAGAAAAGTGAAATTATCCACCACAGCCGTTCCAGGTGGAAATTGAAAAAGTCCGCTTTGACACTACCAGCAGCAAAGTATCCATAGATTTAAGAAGAGTTCGAACCCAAGCATATTTAATTTTCACTCCAAGGATTATTCGCAAGTAATTCCATATATCCCTAACATTGGTGAACGGAACATTTACCCATTAGACAAGTAATAATACGGATTGTGGAACATAGGCCTACATCACGGAACATTAACAAAAAGTCACCCTATGTAAATTCACACCCTGTTCGGATTAGGGGTATCAGTTTACCATGTGAATGGACTTCCTACTTCCCTCACGGACCCGTGATTATGAAAAATGGTATAAATCGGAGACCTATCTCTCAGTGGTCACTCGCTCCTTTTTTAACGACTTCAACTAAGCCAATACTGGCTACTCAGCTGTAAATCGGATCAAGCTATGGGACAGGCTGAAACATTCCATTGGTAAAGGACATTACGCCAAAAACAGAAATAGTAATATTTATAATGCCTATCCTGATCTCACAGCCCGCACCTATCAGCTTGCCTAACACCTATCATTTAACACATGTTTGAAGAAAGGGCACAATCTAGGACTAAGTCTCTCTTATGGGAATCACAGTCTTACCACATCACCATCCACTGGTACGTGGTCTATCTCCTGAAACATCCCTCAATCATATGAGATGTGACAGCAGTACGCAACGTAACTCTTGCAATGTATAAAGCTAAGAATGAAGATGGGAAATAAAATTCGGTCGTTTACGAAAAATGCAGCATCCGCTTTTTAGGTTTGTTCGCCTATTAACGAAATAAACTCTGCAAAGTTGGAGCGGAGAAGGATACCTGCTTCGTATTCAATACACTCACCTCAATCACATCACCTCAACAGCGACATGGCCGATTTCTGTTATAGGGCAAAAAAACGAACACTGTTCAAATAAACTTGATTTCGATTGAACTTAAAATTGATCATAAGTTGAATAATCATTTATCATCACCTTTTATTTTTTAAGAATATAATAAATGCTAATTATGTTTTAACAAACATGTCTACCCCACATTCAACCGCTTTCATATTCCTCATTTATGTGGACGCTCTATTGCTATTTATTCATCTATATTCTTGGGGCGTGCTTTTTTTTTAAATTAATCGTATGTTCGTCTAAATAAACTTGTAAGCATGATTTCGCATGCTAAAAAATTTGTGTATTTGTCAATATTTTTAGTTTTGCAAATTATGTAAATAAATGCCTTTGACAAATGAACAAACGCCGACTCTTTTACTACTTTCTAAAGTCGAGTATATATACTATAATTATCATAACTATAATAATCTGTATATATCACTATATATATCATAGTATATACTATATAAGCCATATATATATATATTATATACATATTATATATTATATATATATCATATAGTATATATATATAATACATACTATATTAATATATATATATATACACTATACTATATATATATAACTACTAACTATAATAAATGGTTTAAATCAAGTATTAAAATTTTTCCGTACTACAATATGGTAAATATTTAGAATAGTGTACACTAAAGATTCTGGAACTTCTATTTATTTAATACAATTTTAAAATACAAAACAGAATCAATAAAACAACAACAATATAACAAATAGAATAAATTAATAAATAATAAAATAACAAACAATTAATAATTAAATAAAAAGTAAAAAAACCACAAAAATAAAAAAATATAAAATGAACAAACATAAGTGTTAATAAATATGATTTAATGTTTTTAAAGCAGTAAATCAGTAAAACAAAAGAACCTACCTAATACCTTGTGCATCCATGGCAACCAGCGTTATCTCGATTTACTGTTTTTTACTGCTTTAATGTAACTGTGCAATGTATATGAGTAAAGCACAAGTAAATCAGCTAAAGCAGTTAAAACAACAACCCTTACCTAATCACTCTGATAGCTACAGGCAACAGCGTTATGATTTACTGTTTACTGCTTTACAGCTTTATTTAACGTATATGAGTTAAAGCAGTAGTAAAATTTTTAAAGCAGTATAAAAACAAGGCCCTTACTAATCCCTCTCGTTGGCTTAGGCAATTGACGCTACTTCGTATTACTGTTTTACTCTTTTGCTTAAGGTCTCCTAAAGTATATCGTTCTTTAAAAAATAAAAAAATGTTTAAGTCATGCAGAGTAAAAAATGAATGACTACGCCCAGATAGTTGAAAAGCAAATTCTACAATTGAGATAGATAGTTCATCTGATACTATATTTATCGTCGCGGCGATAATATTCGCCTGCGGGCGCCCCCAGGCGCACGCCGGAGCCGAAATACGGGAAAGATTCGCCTGTGCGGGGCCACCGGCGGCCGCGACGTCGGCAACTATTCCGGCCATGCCGGCGGCGCACGCGGCGGCTTTCCGCGTGCTGCGCGGCGACCTTGCGAGACGCGGCACTACGGAAACCCGGTTTGACCGTCACCTGGTCGCCAAATGCCGACTCTCTTGTTAGGATATATAGTTCTAGTCGTGTTAGTAAGGTTAGAAGAAAAGACTAACTCTTACTTAAGGCAAGCGATCCTAGCAACTTGTTTAATATACACCAATCGATCACAGTACCTATATAACCAATTAGGGCGTATAGACACCCCCAAATATAGGGCCTATTCTAGGGCACAGGGAGACTAGGAAAAAGGCCTTTAAAAAAAGTCACTCAGTTGCACATGTGGCCACTAACGCTGAATTACTGTGGCAACCTCACTTGCCCACTCCCCATTCGGCAAACCACTTGGCGCTAGTTTGGCAGCGCACTTGGCACTCACCCTTGGGCACTCAATCTCTATACCATAGAACACTAAATAGAAGACTTCCTAGGACACTCCTTACGGTCTGCATTGGACCATGTCAAAGTGAACCATCAATAAATCTTGCAGTCATCAAAGCTGAACCCATCAGATATAGGTGGACAGTCAAGCATTTGATACCACAATATAGGTGCCATCAAAGTTGACGCATCAAAGCTGAAAGGTATCAAAAGCCCAGAGTGATTATGGCATATCGAGTGTGTGTGTTGTGTAAGTGTACGTGTGAATAGGGGGGTGTAGGTGTGTATAAGTGTCATGAGGTTATATATGGGAAGGTGTATGTGTGTATAAGTGTCATAGTTGTATCTGTTGCTGTAGGTGTGCAGTGTGGGTATTGTGTCTCATGTACTGTGTGATGTGGTTTTGCGGGACGTTGAGCAGGCCGGGGTGTATCTTGTAAACTGTAGGTGTAGGTGTGTCTATATGACCTTGTATTGCTTGCTGGCCGCGCTTGTGGGCGAGGTGATAGCGTGTAAGTGTGCTAAGTGTCTATGCCGCATGAGTGTAAGTGTCATAGTTGCACATGTGTGTATAGTGTAAGTGCTGCTATCTCATGAACCGTTTGTTATGTACGTGAGAACTTCGTGTGTGTGTAGGTGGTGCAGTTGTAAGTGCTGTATCTAATGGAGACGTCCTGTGTCTTTTGGGGGGGTGGGCCTGCTGGTGTAGGGTGAAGGTGTGAGTGTAAGGTAAATATATATATAGATATATTATATAGTATATATAATTTATCTATATAAAGTAACCTATTATATATATATTACCTATATATTATTTATATATATAAATACTTTATATTCATTGAATATAATAAAAGTATAACTATAAGATATATATATATAATATATATATTTACTTCAATATATACTATATATATATATATAAACAGTAGTTAGACAGGTCCATATACAGGACAGGTACCTACATGACCTCATGTTAGGGACCAGTACCTACAGGGCAAGGTACGATGGGCCAAAGGGTACGCTGACGACGGCTTCGAATTATTGGATCCACTTAAATCCCCTAAACAGGACCGCTTGACGGATGGTGAACGCCCGGCCGGATCACTCGACATCAAGGCCGAAATCATCAAAGGGTCCACAGACGCGAAATATCAGGGCCAAAACATAAAAAAAGGGGCTAAGCCCCTAAAGGGGGACCAAAAATATGGGGAGGCGTATTGTTCACGACGGGTTGCTACCGCAACCGGTCTGGCCTTACCCCTTCTCCGCGAAGGGGTGCAAAAAGCTTACAAGCCCAAAAACTACAAAGGCCAAAATCCTAGGGTTGGGGTAAAAAAGGTCAGGGTGGAGTAAAAGGGCCGGGCTCCAGTTTGTCTGACCTACTACTAATGGCATATTGCGAATCAATAAAACGATTAAACAAATAATAATTTAAAAACAATACTCACAATAGCTCATTGCGATCCTTGGCCTTGCACTTCTGCTGAAAGCTCTTCAAACGTGGTTTTATCTCCGAAAGAAAGCATCTCTAGTCATGCTCTGGCTGTATTCGGTTTTAAGTTTTAGTTTTCATGACAAAAAACTGCCACTAGTTCTTGACACGATACATACAAACCTCTTGATTCTGGTATAATCAATCATTGACGTATATCAAAGATTTCTTTTTCAAATTGCATCATTTGATAGGAGAATTTGTTCAATTTGTTTCACGTATTCATCTCCACATATGATACGGACCATATATATTGCTGCTCGTTTCCCCAAATCCTCTCCAATTGCGTGCGGTTTCTTCTCCCGGGCAATACGCCAAGCTTCATGATGAGAAGCAAGAGTGTCTTTTTGCACAGAATGAACAGCTACCAATGTCGAGTCATTGTGCGCCTTCAGCTGCTGTTCTTATCAAAGCAAACTCACGTTCCCATGGTCGGTACAACATTATTAAAGCCAATCAATGTCTTGGTCTTAGAGGCCTGTTTTAGTGACTACGCATTGTTTGAGTCATTATGTTCATCGTACAAGAGGTGAACACATTGTGGGTTTTTCTTGGTACCACTGTTAAAAGTACTGAGTTAAACGAAACGAAAATTAAAGAAAAATCTTTTTTACGCTATTACTGCGCGCTCTAGCTATATATTTATGAGTTAATGCTACCTTTATAAAAGTATTATACTAACATAAAAACTTTAGACAATTGACACAGTCAGTACTCACAGGAATTCCGGAAGTAAACAGCACCGGTTCCTTGACCCACCTAGCCTGACCCTTGGACCTGACCTGTGACCTTTTCTCTTGGCTCCTTGACCTTGACACTTTTTTTTGTGCCCAGAAGTTTTTACCTGACCGTGGACCTTTTTTGGCAATGACCTTTCTTTTTCGAACCACCCCTGTATTGAATCTTTGCCACCGTGCGTCATTCTTTGTGGCCCCCGGTTCATTTCTTTAGGCAACCCTGATTTGTTGGACAACCTAATTTTTTTTCGGCAACCCTAAACTTTGATCGCCCTTTCCGAAGAAACGGGCACGCTAAACGGTTTGCGCTAGCAACCCGTGATGAGCGTACCCACCCAATTCTTTCTCGACCAGTGGGTCACTTTGCCCACAGGGTAATTTTCTGTTCCTTTCCTCTTTAGGGAGCTTTAGCCCTTTTGATTATCTTCACACCTCGTGCACCGCCCCGCCTCCCATCGCAACCCACAGGTGCCACTTCCTCAGCGTCGATGCGTTTCTGCACGCCGCGTTCCCGCCCGGCGGCGTTTTCCCATCCCACTCTCTGAACCGACGCAATTCACATCCCGCGCCGCCTAATGCCTCCCATCTCTGCCTTGTGTCCCGCCAGGTCCCGCCACCATCTGCACACACACACACAACAGCCACCAGCACCCACACCAACACACACACCACACCTACACACCTACGCACCACGTGGTTCATGATCTTTACGAATCCCTTCCATCTGTGCTTAACCTTCCTTACCACCTAAAGCCTTATCGTCTTTACTAATGTCGAGTTCCGCCCATCGGTCATAAATCAAATTAGAACTCGACACCTCTCAGCCACCAAGCGCAAACTCTGACCTTTTACCACACCTCCAGCGCTACAATTTAGTAGAATATACATTTAATTTCCAGGTTTATAAAAACAAGTAATAATAATAATCATACCAGTAATAATATTAATAATAATAATAATGAATAATAATACATAAATCAATAATATATTAATCAATAATTAATACATAATAATAACTAATAAATAAATGTTAATAACATTGAAGATAATACAATAAGTAATAATAATAAAACCAGATCAGATATATAATAATAATAATATCAATAATACATAATCATAATAATAATAATAATTAAAATAAAATTAATAATACATATACTACTTATATATATATCATTATATTATATAGTAAAACTATATATTATATTATATATACCACGTATTATATCATATATATACTATATTATAGTTATATATAGTATCATATATTTATCACGTATAAACCTATAAGTGCTATATCATATATACTGCTAATATATATAAAATATAATATATATATACTATATATATACATATATATTACATATCATAAGAAACGACGAGAGAGAAGGAGAGAGAGAGAGACGAGAGCAGAGACGTAAGTTGGCGTAGAGAGATGAGGAGGAGAAAGAGAGAGAAGATGTGAGAGAAGAGCAGATGAAGCAGAGAAGAGCGACGAGGAGGCAGGAGAGAGAGAGACGAGAGCAGAGAGTACCACGTGGGCCGATCCAAACTATCCACATAGTTAAATGCATTGTACACTTTTAGACCTATCTGAGATACCGAAAATTTTTCTAGTGAAATTATTTTATTTGAATTTGGAATTAAGTTTTATTATTGTTTTACAGTTATGTTTATTAGCAAAAGTATTACATTATTTGTATTATTTTTTCGGTATACGGTTTCGTCCCGCGAACTAACACGTGGCTTTTTTACGACCCAAACATCTCACTATACCCATCCTGACAAAGCGCACACTAGAGGTTGTAACTGCAAACAAATTTGACTTAGTCAAACACCATAATATAGTATACTATATATAGTATAGTTATAATATATAGTATATATATAATACATATATATAATTATAATATATATATATATATATTATATAATACTATATACTATAGTATATATCATATATATATATATATATAGGTATATCTATATATATCTCTACCATATATATATTATATATATATAATATACTACGTATAATATTATAATACTATATCAGTATATATACTATAATACTACTACCATATTAATCATATATACATCATATACGATAATTTCACCCACTACACACACCCACACACACCACACACCACCGCCACACACACACACAACACACACACACAACACACACACACACACACACACACCACACACCAGCATACACACACGCAACACAAAAACACACGCACACACACACACCACACACACACAGCACACACACACACAACACACACATACACTACATTTACACTTATACACACGTACAAAACACACTAAAACCTTTACCGCTCTGTCCAGGGACAGATTTTTGACCGAATCCCGAATTTTACTCTTGGTCAACCCTTTGTATCCAGGGCTGCAATTTCTGGCTTGTAGCTTTTTGACCTTGTAGTTTTATTGATCCCTCAACTTTGAAGGTTCATCATTGATGACTCATCTTTGATGAAATCATCTTTGAGCACTATCACATAATGATGACTTCGATCTATTGTAAGCTCATATGCATGGGCTGCCAGTGCTGAGCCTAGAACAGCAGTTTAAATAGTGTAAGGCTGTCTACCCCTATGTTATAAGCTGCCACGCCTCAGGAGCGCAGCCATGCATCCTTCTCCCCGCCGCAAAGGATGGAGGCCCCGCACCCGCAGCGTGCGACCCGCCACGCGAATGAAAAAAATATATATACTATAAGCTCACTCATTTTTATTTCATACTTAAACAGTTTCAAAAGAATTTCTTTTTCAAATTATACTATGAGGTATGCCTTATTTTTCGGATACGTTAAACATATTTTGGTTTTTCTGCTGTGTAGATCATATAACTTACCTATTGTATCGTTCACATAGTTTATAAAAAGACAGCGGACAGCGGACACCGCATTATACTTTTTCTCATTGTCATAGTATATATAATTATGTGTCCACTCGGCTTTCAACTCGACAGCAGAGTCTGGGAAAACCCATGTATCGGATCATGTCAACTTTTAATATGAAGTTGGTTTCCTAATTCTGGTTTCCTTTGAGTTTTTTACTACTTGTGTCTGAAAGATTCTCTAATTCCTTTAATACGCAACCAACATTTAATGACAGCAAAATTCCTCTCCAACTCTCCAAACTAAGGACGTCTCATCCTACAGAACGAAAGATTTGAGTAAGTCTCTCTCTATTCTTCACCAATTTAGTCTATTAATTTAACTTTTTCTAGCTATATAAAGGTCCATAAGGCCTGTACAATATAACGACATTTTGATAGTTAACTAATCATAGAGCCATTTTTATTAGTATCAATTTGATAAGTATTTCTTCCACCTAGGTACTAGTTAACCCTAAGACTATCAAGAGAAATCAGCCTAAATTATTAAAATGTGTTTGATTACACCACAAAACACGACACACACACACCACACACACACCCACAACACACACACACAACACAACCCACAACACACAACACACACCACACACACACACACACACACACAAACACCAACACACACACACACACAACCAACACACACCCCCACACACAACAAAACACCACACCAACACACACCACACAACACACACACATATATATATATATATATATATAATAATATATATTATTATTTAATATATATATATATATATATTATATATATATATATATATAATTATATATAATATATTATATATATATATATAATATATTATATATATATATATATATATACTAGAAAGAGTTTAAACATTTTAGTGCTCATCATATATATATAATATATATATTATATATAATATATATTATATATATTATATTATATTATTATATATAATATATTATATATTATATATATTATATATATATATTATATAATATTAATATTATATATTTTATATATATATTTATATGATAATATTGAAATTACTTCTCTTTCATAGATTACAAATTTGAATTTTCTTTAATATAATTTTTTGACGATGGTTGAAAACACACAGGGAAAAGATATGGAAGTTAAAATTAGGAGAAGAAAATTAGAAAATGATTTTAATTCTTTTCTCAAAATGGGCTCTCAGCTCCGTAGCCCTATTTTTTACAGCTTTCTGCTCTCTTTGCAGTGTCTTCCGATTGCGTCTCAGTTCAGCAGCAAAAATGATAACCTTTCGTCAGTTTAGACTGAGTATATGTGGGAGGCAGTTAACCATTATATGAACGTGGTAACAGGCCTTTAAATTTTGTAGGTAAAGATTCGGACTATGATTATGATATTAAATTGTGATCTGGAGTTGCTAGAAAACATTATCACAGGTGAATAATTGAGAGATGGAAATCCATATTTGAACAGCGACAACAAGCATGTATTATTATTTTGTGATGTATTTGTAGGAATATCGATAATAAACATATAAAGTCATATCTGATGCAGGTTGTAAGAGAGAGTTTTACAACGATATGATAAATCTGAATATGAATATGCATGTAAAGATCAGTTAGAAGTTCAAAATCAACAATCTCCAGCTTATTTAAAACTTATGTAACTTTGGTCTATCTGGGATCCAAAAGATGAAGGAGCTAAAAACTTAGATTAAGTTGCCAGAGAAAGAATAAAAGAAATGAAAATTCGATTATCGCGCTTATCTGAGGCTGCATCAACCGTATAAACTCTATTTTGGCAACGCATGGCAAGGGAAGACTTGACTAACAGGGAGCGGGCAATATCAACGTTACAAAGAGGAATGAGAAGTTAGAATATAAGAACCACTCTTCGAAAAATGATGACAAAACCAAGGTATATAGTTCATATGGGTGGTTGCATACTCGATCTTTCAATGGAGGAGTTGTTAGCTGGTAGAAGTATCAATAAGCTAGATTTGAAACCGAATCCAGCACAGTGGGCGAAGCTGTCTGTTTCGCTACCCGTGACCATGGCTCATATGGGAGTTGCAGTTTTTGGAAATAAAGTATTTATATCAGGGGGGAGAAATTCTACAGGATCATATTTGCTTGGCTGGGATGATGATACAACAATTTACAGTTCAGCTTACATGTTAACAATTCACAATAATAGTATTAAGGAATTACCTTCAATGAGTACCTGTCGTTCTCATCATGGTTTCGTTTCGTATAGAGGTAGCATTTGGGCTGTAGGAGGAACTGATGGCAAGAAAGCCCTTGATAACGTTGAGTCTTTGGATCCAACATCATTTAAATGGAAAAGAAGACCTCATTTACTTCACGAAAGGGCCGGAGCTTCTGTTTGTGTTCACAAGGACGCAATATGGGTCATTGGAGGTAGATGTAGCGATGGAGAGATTTTGAGCAGTGTTGAAGTCTATGATGGTGACATAGAACACTGGAAAGTAATTACAAGTTTGTAGAGGCCATTAATGCTTAGTTCAGCTATTTCGTTTTTTGACAGGCTCTACGTTACTGGTGGGCTAACAGGAACTAAAGATGCCCCAGTAGCAGTTTCAAAAATTCAAGTGTGGGAAGAGACCACAAGGTCCTGGACATTTTGGGGTAACATGGCAGAAGGACGTTTGAATCACAGTGCGACATCATATTGTCCGTATATGGTTGTCTCTGGTGGCCATGGTTTGGTAAATGGAGTACCAACGTGTGTAAGCTCAGCTATCACCTACCACGTATTAGAATCCTCCCCAGAACACTACACCCCTATCCTTGGAACCTAGAGGATAGGTGCCGGAGTTGCCGTTATTGGAGATCCTTCTTCAATTGATAAAATTTTATAAAGTTCATGTTACTCCTCTAGTAGTTACTTGCGAATGTAATCTTGCAGTACTTGTTACGTCATGCCCATGCTTCCGAAACATTGCAGAAATATGATATTACTACAGAAATCCGGTTTACTACGATAGTAGCAAAGATAGAATCCAAGGCAGAGGAAGGAACATGATTAGTTGAACAATTAGGATTTCTTTTCGAAAACATTTAAGGAGTGGGCATTCTTTTGCTTCGGGCTAAGCCCAATTTTCATCTCACCCCCCTAAAATTGACATAAAATTCGAATTTTTTAGCCGATTTTGAACATATAAACACCAAACTAGCTTTTTTTGACCTCTAAAACGTACGTATTCCATTGTTTTTCTGTGTCTGTAGTATATTTTTTTGGGTATTTTTAATTTTTTGAAAATTTGGTTTTTGCATTTGTTCGAACTCCCTCCTAAACTGATTTTTCGAAATGACTTTCAAATTGAAAAAATACAAAGATTGACATATCTAAAAAGTGAGCAGGGGAATTTGATATTTGACCCTATCTGAGCATTGGTCGATGTTCAAGAACCATAACTATTTTTGGGTTGAATTGAAAAATTGGGATATTTTTTTTTTCTTGTTTTATTATCCGGTCTACATGAAATTTTCAAGACATTCTGTAGTTGGGGGAGATGCACATTTTTTTACTTAGATAAATTTTTGTATATGCAGGAATTTGGGATTCCTTCTTCGATCAGAATTTTCCAAAAAAATTTTTTTGGAAAATTTTTAAAAAAATTTTTTTGGCAAATACAAAAAAATTAATCTAAGTAAAAAGATGTAATTAGACCCAATATTCGCCCTGAAAATTTGATGTTGATCGGATAAAGAAAAAAAATTAAATCAATTTTTCACTTTTTAGATAATTGTCCAATCTTTGTATTTTTCAAGTTTGAAGTCATTTCGAAAAATAGTTTAGGAGGAGTTTCGACACATGTCAAAAACCTAGATTTTCAAAAGTTGAAAAAACAAACCAATGATACATACACACGAAACAACTGGAAACGACGTTTTAAGAGGCAAAAAAGCTATAGTTTGGTGTTTATAAGGTCAAAATTCGCTAAAGATTTCTAATTTTATATCCATTTTTAGGGGGGGGTGAAAATTGGGCTCAGCCCGAAGCAAAAATTGGACCCTCCCCTTAAACGTTTTTGAAAAGAATCCTTATTTTATTCAACTCAATTTCATTATTATTCAAATATTTTAAAATCTTAAACTTTATTTAAATAAAATTTAAGATTTAAAATATTTGAATAATAATATATAATAATAATAATAATAATAATAATAATAATAATAATAATAATATAATATAAATAATAATAATATTTTCTTTTCTTTTGAAGATCATCAGCATGGCAATCGACACCACGAGTCAATGTGATACATACATATCTTTCTGATCTATCGTCAGTAGTAGGAAGGCCATATTGCATGTTCAAATATCGGTGAAGGGGTGCGCAGTCGTACGTGTCCCCCCTTAGTTTTTGGCCACCCCCTTTGGGGTTTTGGCCACCCTTTCGTGCTTAGAATGATTATTTTGGTATCTGATACGATAATTTGTTGTGATTAATTTTGCGATTCCATAAAGGTATGTGAGGATGTAGTTGGGATTAACATGAGCTCATGTATGTCTACGTGTCCTAATTGAGTTCATTTTATTTCGCATCCCCACCTCACACACATACTAGACACATAAACACACACACACACCACACAACATACACACACACAACCACACACCAGACACAACACACACCACACATCAGGTCCGAGTTATTTCCTTCGAATATTTATGATGCACTATGAACTTATACACCCCACATAGACGATACAAGTTTTACACAACATACCTAGACATACACACCTATACGACACCACACATCACCACCAGATGACTGACATGATTATTGGTCCGATTATTTCACTTGATATTTTACATATACAGCAAATTCGATGGCTTCGGGTCTGTTGATGCTCAGGTTTGATGCTCAATACATTTTGCTGCTCCCCAATTATTATATATATACTATATATATTATATATATATATATTATATATATATATATATATATATATATATATATATATATATAATATATAATATATATTATTATCTTTACCCCAATAACCGTAAGGAGTGTCTAGGAGTGTCTATGGACACAGGGTGTAGAGGAGTGCAGAGGAGTGCCAAGTGAGTGCCCACTTAAGTACCATAAGTGCCAACTGAGTGCCATATAGTGCAACTTTTTTCTAAGCCTTCTAACCTGCCCTACATCATAGAATAGCCTAATATTGGTGTCTACCATATGTTATAAGGTATGAGGAATCGATCGGTGTATATTATAAGTTGCTAGATTGCTTCCTTTTCTACTTTTTTAGCATGAAATATCCTACGTCATAAAATACACCTAATATTGGTGTTCCCTATGTTATAAGGTTTCTGGATTCGATTGGTGTGTTTATAAGTTGCTAGGATGCCTCCTTTTTCTAGCACTTCTAGAACGACATAATATGATATATATATATATATATATATATATATATATATTTATATATATATATATAATTATATTTATATTATTATATATATATATAATTTATATATATATTAATACACACTATATATATATATATTCCAGTCGCCTGAAGGAGTACAACTGCTTTCTGCGCTACGCAGCCCGCACCCATGCATACGCCAAAACGCATGACAGCGCGGACCCCCAGTGTGCGCATGCGCGCTCAGCCCGTCCCGACGAGGTGCGCCCTCGCGAAACCGCCGCGTGCGCCCGCAGGCGCATATTACCGCGAAACCGCCGCGTGCGCCGCAGGCGCAATATTTCCGAAACCGCCGCGTGCGCGCGCAGGCGCAAATATGTACCGCACGAATGATAAATATTTCATAGTTGTGATATGAATGTAAACTATTCAAAGAATTTTCTTTTCAAATATACCGTTTTCTATACTATGAGTTCAGCATTTTATTTATACTTTAACATTTTTACGGAATCTAACTGTACTCGATAAGCTCAAATATCCTCAGTCTGTCTTACAATCTTAGAACTTCAAATATATTTATTAACATTAGTTTTTTCTTTTATTTTTTTATTTATTGTTTTAAAATTATTTTAATACTTTTTTTTTTATAATTTTTAAAATTGTAATGTAGAAGAAACACAGAGTGTCGTTTAATATAAATTTTATTTACTAAAATTGTACGCGAATTTTATTAAAAACAATACTTTACAGACCTTAAAGCAATAAAACAGTAAATCAATAGCGAATTTGCCTGGCAACAAAGGGCTTAGAAGGCCTTTGTTTTACTGGCTTTACTGCTTTCAATCATATTTTGATATATATGAGACTTTATTAAAACATTTTGTTTTTTTAATTATCATTTACATTTCTTACTTATAATATTTATTAATATTATGTTTTCTTATTATATTTTTTTATTTTGTTTTATACTTTTTTATTTATAATTTTAAAAATTGTAATGTAAGAAGAAATACACAGAGTATCTGTTATATAAACATTTTATTTACTAAAATTGTACGAAATTTTATAAAACATATACTTTACAGAATCAAAGCAGTAACAGTAAATAATAGGCAATTGCCCCTGCAAAAATGGATTAGTAGGTCGCGGTAATAATCAGATGACAAGTATACGCTTACATACATATTTAATCCAATAATGATACTATATTATTAAAAACATTTTATGTTTTTTAATAATCATTTACATTTTATATTATTCACCCACTGTTTAACTAAAATTATTTGAAGTTTTTAAATATTCGGATTTGTTTTATCATTTTATTATTCTTATTATTATATTATTATTATTATTATTATATTATTATTATTATTTATTTTATTATATTATACTCCATCATTTACTTCATGATATTATTATTTAGCACACCACACACATCACAACCAACACAACACACACAACACTACATTCCTGCCCACAAGACCAACACCAAAAATACACAGGATCATTAAAATATACACTGTTTAAACAAACCAAAATTAAGTTCTTTGTATGAACACAATATAATATTTATTAAAACATTTTATGTTTTTAATTAACCTTTACATTTATTTACTCATTCAATTATAAACTAAATTATTTCAAAGTTTCTTAAACTCTATAATAAATCATTATCTTTGAAAAGAATTTATTATTATTATTAAATGTTATTAACTTTTGTTTATAAATTTTATAAGTATCAAGTTTAAAAAATATTTTACTAAAGTTTTATAAATTATATAAAAACATATATTTTACGTATACCTAAGCAATAAATCAGTAAATCAGTTAATGCAAGAACCCTAGCACTCTTACACCAAGTTATACACAGTTTTTGTTTATATGACTTACTGCTTTAACATATTTTAGCCATGTATTAAGTATAAAATAGCAAAATAAGTTCTTCTGTTAACATATCGCTTTTTATTAAATCATTCTAGTTTTTAATTTAAAAATAACAATTATTCACTTACCTTTATTTTCATGTCATTGTTATCTAAAAATATTTAACAGTTTTTATAATATATATAATTTGCTTTTATTAATTATTATTATTATTATTATTATTATTATTATTATTATTTTTTATTATTATATTATTTTATTATTATTATTATTATTATTATTATTCTATGTCAGCTGTACAAAAACCAAACATAATAATAATAATGAATTAATTAAAAACTTTCAAATAATTTTAGTTAAAGTGTGTGTGTTTTTAAAACTGGTGTGTGTGCGTGTGTGTTGTGTGTTGTGTGTGTGTTTAAATAATATTAGTCTTTTAAAACGAAAACGAGGTATAATAATAATAATATATATAATAATAATAATATAATAAATAATATAATAATATAATAATAGTATAAATTAATAATAATATAATAATAATAATATAAATAATAATAATAATAAATAATAATTAATAATAATAATAATAATAATAATAAAACAAATGCCGAATTATTAAAAAACTTTCAATAATTTTAGTTAACAGGGGTGTGTGCTTTTTAATGAAATCTAAAAACATAAATGTTTTTGATAATAGTCTCATTATATATTAAATATGATGTAAAGCAGTAAAGCGTAAAACAAAAAACCTACTAATCCTCTGTTGCTAGGCAATTGCGCTATTGATTTATTGTTTTACTTTAAGGTTGTATAAGTATATGTTTTTAAATAAAATTTCGTACAATTTTAGTAAAATATGTTTTAATAACAAATTTTATTTTTTTTTTCTTTTACTTAAATTTTTAAAATTTATAATAAAAGTATTTATGCAAATTAAATAAAACTATTAAAATAAAACATAAATCTTAATAAAAATATGAAAAAAAAATATTAAATTATTAATTAAAAACATAATGTTTTAATAATAGTCTCATTATATATTAAAATAATGATGTAAGAGCAGTAAAGCACAGTAAAACAAAAACCTACTAATCCTCTGTTGCTAGGCAATTGCGGCTATTGATTTAGTTTTATTGTTTAAGGTCTGTAGAAAGGTATATGTTTTTAATAAGAATTTCGGTACAATTTTAGTAAAATAAAATTGTTTTATTTAACACCTTACTCTTTGTTTTTTTTTCTAATTACATATTTTTAAAATTTTAAATAAATGTATTAAAAAAAAATAAAAAATATAAAAGAAAACATAATGTTAATAAATATATGAAGTTTAAGAAATGTAAATGATTAATTAAAAAACATAAAATGTTTTTAATAAATAGTCTCATTATATATTAAAATATGATGTAGAAAGTCAAGTAAAGCAGTAAGATTACACAAAGACCTACTAATCCTCTGTTGCTAGGCAATTGCGCTATTAATTACTGTTTATATGCTTTAAGGGTCTGTAAGTATATGTTTTTAATAAAATTTCGTACAATTTTAGTAAAATAAAATGTTTATATAACAGACACTGTGTTTTTCTTCTTACATTACAATTTTTAAAAATTTATAAATAAAAAAGTTTTAGGATCGTAAAAATGTTTAAGTATGAAATAAAATGGCTGACTCATAGTATAAAAAACGGTATATTTGAAAAGAAATTCTTTGAATAGTTTACATTGAGTATTTCGGTGGGTATGTATATTTTATCAGTCGTGCGGTATAATTGCGCCCGGGGGGCGCACGCGGACGTTTTGCGGAATATTGCGCCTGCGGGCGCAGCGGCGGTTTCGCGGTAATATTGCGCCTGCGGGCGCACGCGGCGGTTTCGCGGGCGCACATGCGGGTGCGGGATCGGGCGGAGCGCGCATGCGGCACACTGGGGGTCCGGCTGTCTGTCATGCGGTCTGGCGTGATGCATGGCGTGCGGGCTGGGTAGCGCAGGGAAGCAGTGTACTCCTTCAGGCAACTGCCGCTATATATATATATATATATATATATATTATATATATATATATATATATATATATATTAGTAATATAATATTATATAATATATATAATATATATATATATAATTATATTAATGTCGCGTGCTAGAAGTGCTAGAAAAAGAAGCATCCTAGCACTTATAATTACACACCAATCGAATCCAGATACCTTATAACATAGGGGTAGACACCATATTAAGTATTCTATGACGTAGGAATATGGTTTGTGCTAGAAAAGTGCTGAAAAGGAAGCATCCTGCACTTTAAAATATACACACCAATTGATTCCTCATCTTATAACCTAGGGGTAGACACATGATTAGGGGCTATTCTAATGATGTAGGGCGGGTAAGAAGGCTACGAAAAAAGTGCAACTATATGGCACACAGTTGGCACTATGGCACTCAGTTATCACTCGCTGCACTATCTGGACTTCATCTGGCATCATGCTGAACACTCTGTGATCTCATAGGACATCTCCAGACCTCCTAACGGTGATGTATTTGTTATAAAATGATATATATATAATATATATATATATATATATATATTTATATATTAATATAGTATATATATATATTATATATATATATATAATATATATATATATATTATTATATATATATATATATTTATATATATTATATAATTATATATTGTATATATATATAAGTTATATATATTATATTTATATATATATATATATATATATATATATATAATAATATTATATATATATATATATATATATATTTTATATATTGGGACCAATCAAATGTTATGAACCATCAAATCTGAGCCATCAACAAATCTGAGCCATCAAATTCAGCCATCATTGATAATATGTAGTAACTTATGTGATATAGTTAAACAAGGCGGGTGTGTGTGTGTGTGTGTGTGTGTGTTTGTTTTTGTATGTTTGTATTGTGTGTTTGAAGGTGGAAATGGTGTATTCTAAGTCGGTATCAGACGAGTCTATGTGTGGTGGGTGTGTTCAACGTCACAGTGCAGTAATTAAAATATGGAAGAAATAAATCGGACTTGTGTGTGTTGTGTGTTGTGGTGTGTGTGTGTGTGTGTGTGTGTGTGTGTGGTGTGTGTGTGTGTGTGTGTGTGTGTGTGGGTGGGTGGTGGTGGTGGGTGTGGTGTGGGTGGGTGTATGTGTCTAGGTATGTGTGTGAGTGGGGATGGAAATAAAATGAACTCAAGTTAGGACAAGTAGCTAATGAGCTGCGAGTTAATCCCACTTAATCCTTCACATACCTTTATAGAATGCAAATAATCGCAAAAATACAGTATCGATACAAATATCGATGCCAAACATCGAAGGGGGGGCCAAAACCTAAGGGGGACACGTGCGACTCAGGCACGCGTCTAGCGACCCTTCTTCGAAGGGGTGCCAAAATCAGCCAGGAAACAGTATGGCCAATATCGATCAGTATCGATTCCAAATATACGAATATTTTTACCGATATTTGACATGCCAACATATCTTGCTGACCTATCGTCGTCTTCCCTTTGGGACTATGTCTAGTTTTCTCTCAAATCATTTCATATCCGCAACAATTCCGACTTCTTTTCTTTCTACGGTAATAGTGAAATTTCACAGGGTTAAGATTTATCTCCTATCATAGTCTTACACAACATTTTTCATCTGCTCTTCTAACTCTATTCATTCTTATATTGATGTCATGACTCATCATTCTTTTGCTCACTTCAAATCTACCCCTCCCCATTTGCACCTAAAGTTGCCCCTTTACTTAAGATTTATGATTCAATTATGGCTAATTTAGGTAAGGTTTCTCGTTGTGAAATTCAACTCTTTTAAAAACTTAACTTCTTCATATTTTCTTTTCAAAAGCATCACCCAACTTTCCTTTCTCTTTCGACGAAAGACGACCTAAACTTATTGATGCCATAAACACATATTTTCTTGCAATCCTCATATCCCAATATTTCTAAGGACTGGTTCAGAAAGGTGGTGGAGTTCTGTTTAAGCTATGAAAATTCTTTTCTCTACTCAGTTGCTCCAGCTATATAGGAGACTTTTGGGGTAGTCCTATGAAGTATAATCTCAAATCTGGGAGGCAGCAGTTTGATCCAATTTTTGGATAGACCCCTTTTCGAGGTCAATAATTTATAAATTATTCTTTATTTTCCAATTCTCTATACATTGAAGTTTTACGCCTTTTGGGTGGGTTGGGTGAGTGTTATAGTGATGGGTACTGAAAGGAACTAATTTCTCGTATTTCATTACCTTTGCAAAGACTTCACAAGACAAAGGGTGCTGCATCTTCACACAAAATTCCTAAGGAAATCACTGACATCATGCTTGCTCTATATTCTTTGCAGTCACTTCTGTTATGTGGAATTCTTTATCATGACCTGTTTTCCCTTCTATGTATAATCTTGCCCCCTTTAAAGCTTGCATTTGAGCCCACCTGAGTAATGAGCGTTCTATTATTGATTTTGGATGGAATATATATAGTAGTTTCGCGGGGAGTTCAGCGAGCGCCAACCTTGAGCTCGCTGTATGAAATACTTTCACTTTTCCTGTATATATATATATATATATATATATATATATATATATATATATAATATATATATATCTACCCGGGTTAGGTTTATCGTATCGGGTTAAAATTTGGGGGCGCGCAAGGTGGTGACGTAACCTCGTCGTAGACGATTGTAGAAGGTTGAAATTTGGAGATGGTATAGAGGAGGAAGGAGTAAGTAGATTCGGATCCGGATCCGGCACGGTGCTGGCTCCGTGCGGGTTGCTGGGTAGTAAATATTTTTATAATAATACCATATTGGTGTCTTTATATATGTTATTGGACCCGTAGATCTTGAATATGATGGTTATAAGTTCGTAAAGGGTGTCAGGGACAACCTGTAGGGGGATCCTCCGAATAAATGGACGTAATGCATAGAATAGGAAGGTTGAAATTTGGATAGTACATAGAAGAAGACGAAAGGATCCTGAACCTGAAGAGTTGGAGTTGGTAACGGGTCCGGTGCTGGCTCCAGTGCGGTGCCGAGCTAGTAAATATTTGTATAATAATACAATATTGGTATCAAAATATATGTTTATAAGGATGTAGATCTCGAATATGACGGTTTGGTTGTTCGAGGACCCCTGCGAGGAGGGTCCCGCCTGCATGCCCACCCGCTAACCCGCCCCGGCGCGAAACCGGCGCGATCCGCCGCGAAACCGTCGCGATCGCGCAAACGTGTTCTGTTTTTTAGTTTTGTGAGTGAACTTTTATATTTTTATCAAAATTTTTTGTTTATAACATGTTTTACATACCCTAAAGCAGTAAATCAGTAAATCAAACTGCCCTCCCCACCCCACCTCCAGCCCCTCCATGATCTATTGATCTATTGATTCAAGTCATATTTTTTATTAAAATTGTTGCTTTACATACCCTAAAGCAGTAAATCAGTAAATTAGTAAATCAAACTGTCCTCCCCACCACCCTCCTACCCGTCCATGATCTATTGATCTATTAATCTATTGATTCAAGTCATTTTTTTTACCAAAATTGTTGTTTTACATACCCTAGCAGTAAATCAGTAAATCAAACTGCCCTCCCCACCACCCTCCTACCCATCCGTGATCTATTGATCTATTGATCTATTGATTCGTCATATTTTGTATAAAACTTTTTATTTTATTTGTTTAAAAAAATATATTTTTTACTATAATTGTTATGTTTTACATACCCTAAAGCAGTAAATCAAACTGCCCTCCCACAACCCTCCTGCCCATCCATGATCTATTGATTCAAGTCTCTTTTTCTTTAGTATAAATAAGTTCTTTGGATAAAAAGCGGGAAAAGAAAACAAGTTTTTATTTTAAAGCATTTATAACATAAGTGCAGACTACATAACCGTTGACATATAAATTTTTAGCATCAAATATATTTACAAGTTTATTAAAAGAAACATTATTTAAAACATATGATGAAATAAATACAGTATAAACCGCATAAATTAGAACTGATAGGTTGTACAGAAAAACAAAAGGTCTTAACATATTGAACATTATTATATTTTAAAAAAGATGTTACATAATGATTACTAAACAAAATCTAAATGCAGAGAGTCAAGGAAAAATACATTATTTTTATTCTTATACACAATTATCCGGTGTCCATTGCGCGAAACATCCGAGGAGAGTGTGAGAAATCCAGAGTGCGTGACCAATTTCATGAGCGAGTTCATTTTACGGCGAATACCCTAAAAATCTTCTTTCGTTCGAAAGACATTTAATATTTCTTCTTCATTCATTTTAATAATTCAAGATTATTATTTCGTTACATCTGTCCAACCTCGATTTGTTTGAGGATTTCCAATATACACCAGAACTGAGATGTGGGATTTTAAACTTTGTTCAAATTTTGAGACTCAGCCCTAATGTTCCTTTTCTTAGGATATTGAGATGATAAGCATTATTAGCTGAAAGATCAGCTGTAAGATCGGGCGATGCATATAAATTACTGTTTTCATCATAAGTCTTGAGATCAACACCTGTACCGTTATCGCTGCAAGATACAGTATTGGCAATTGAATCGTAAAAAGGTCGAGAACATTGAAAAATGTGAGCCTTCGTATATCATTTCATAATCACGACCGTATGGTTGACCATTCACGTGCATACTGATATTCTCTAAGTCCGAAATGGGTAAATTTAAAGGCAGACTTTCCATTAGCGTTTCCAGCCGCTTATCTGCGCTTCGCTTCGTGTTCTAGCGCGCGCATTCCCTCACTTAATTTTACTTAGCTCTTGGGCTGAATGGTTAATGCTTCTACTTGACTGATATGGGCAACCATTATTATTGATTAAATCTTGATTATATCCTTGTATGGGTAAATGTTAAAAATTTTAGTCTTACTTATATTTCTCTCATTGATTGGTAAACTCTCTCAATCTTGTAAAAATTCTCCGGAAGAAAGAGATTGTAACTCGTTATCCTATCCATATTAGATTTGAATGAGGCATATAAAAATGATCAGTGTTAAAGATAAGTCTAACCAAGTTTATAATATTATGTGAATTATGTGTTTTGTGGCAGCTCATCTCGATAGTTGTGTGTTGCGGTGTGCGTGCAATATGTCTAAGATATGGAAACGAATGTGACGAGCGTCATAATTGATGGCGTAAGATACTAGTTAATCTGTATAACGGGTGTCACTGATGATTAAAGAATAAGTCTTTATCCTGTGAGAATTATAATCACTGTTTAAGTCTTACGTAATAATTCACACGTATGTCTTTTAGATTTAGTCTAGGCGTGTTGTTCCCTATTTTTCATACTTACATTTTTAATTGTTATAATTCCACATTTGATTTGTCAGGTGAGTACTCCTTGCATCTGAGGATATATTTAGTTAAAGTTTTCAATATTAACTTCGATAATGGGTATACTTTGAGCTGATGCTCCTAGAGATTGTATTTCATTATAAAAACACTTCAGTTGATTCTAATACCTGTATACAGGAAATTTGTATCTCGGGTGGACACTACGGTGTCTCTCTCTGGATTCTTCATGTGAGATCTTGAACTCAATTCATTCGTTAACTAAGCTTAGTACTTCAGTAATATAAAAAAACACATATTCGAAGGGTATCAAGTAATGATAATTTAGGTCTAAGATAAGTGCCTGGATATAGAATTCGAGGATACATCAGTATTTGTGATAGCTCAAGTTAGTAAACTGGGTATTGACATCCTTAATGTTAACCTCTTGTGATTATCCTCTAGACCTGATAAAAGCACTAGATTGGTGTATCTCGAGAGGAGTTTCACGAAAAAGAGGTTCCAATTCACTCTTACAGCTAGTACTGGTTAGCCTTTGGATAGGGGGTATGGAGGAATGCAATCTTGGCTCGACAATCGCTTGACGTATTTATTTAGACATAGATTTAAGATAAATATGGTATTTTTAAAACTTATTTTTTTTACTTATAGATATTACAGACAAATTTTCATTATGTGTCCTTCTTTATTACATTTCCAACACACATACCTCTAGGTTAATCTTAATAAAAGAATATATCAGAGCTTCCTGAAACTTATACGTGAAATAAGAGAAATTTAATGTTAGAATCAATTATTCTCATTTTTTCGTTACGTTGGTCTTTTATCATTTTCCTCTTTACAGGTGTATTTATTTACGGCGACCTACACCTTGATACTCATGCTATCTTGTCTGACCGTAATTTTTCGTGTATTAACTAATCACTAACATTTCTATTCATGAAGCATCGGCTAGTCTCGCAGTTTATCAGCCGTCCCCTATATACCGAGGGTCGACAACAATAATCCATAAATATCATGATAAGTGGTTCTATTTATACCGTCCTAGCCGCTTTTTAGCGTGTGATAGTTTAAATTCTGTATTAAATAAATATAAAGGAATAACGTCGAAACAACGATAAGCAATAAAATCCACCTTAAACTCAATATATAATCCCTCTGCATTCTTGAATACCTCTGAAAGACTCTTTCTCTTTACTATTATTATTTATATATAACGGATCTTCCTTCTTATATGTGAGTAAGCTCTTTTAGGATAGCATTACATGCTCGATAGTCTACGCCGAACATTGTTGCAGATGCAAGTTTGATGTCAATGGTGTGCAATTTGTGCAAGCCATCTTATTCTGCAAACTATTTATGGTTTTTCAAAATGCTTGCGATAATACATATACGCTCGAAGAGCTGCTATGGTTATGGATCGTTACTCACCGTGAGAACGCCTGGTGATTAAACGGTACGTGGAATGTAGCCAGTTTATTCGCAGAGCGCTTGTCAGTCTTACGCGCCAAATGAACGGTGCGTTCTTAACTCTAAGTTGGTCTCCCTTAGTAGGAAGTTGCCTCTTCTTAATTATGATCTGGATGGTGCGTAAATATACAATTTTCTTGTTGACTGGTAAACTATCAGCACATCGATATTCAGTATAGTTTCGATTTTAAACATCCTCTCTCCGAATTGGTTGTGAGATCATAGAAAATGTAGTCTTGTATCTTTGTGCTTAGTTGGGCTGGTGTGGCTGTCTCTCAACACAATAAAAAAAAAAGTGTTTGGTGAATTCTCTTATAAGAGATGCAATATTACTTATTAATAATATTCAGCTATTCAATTTAAGGCCAGGTGTAATGGAAAGTGATATAGTAAGACGCTAGTATTGAAGAGTACCTCTGCATACATGTGCTCGGAGAGGAATGGAGGGGTATTGGCGTTCTAGAAATTTGTATGAGTTCTAACTCCTCTCTCTTCTGAAGGTGATTATATTCTGTAAGACGGAACAGCATCTTTTAACAGCTTCGAAACAGGGTAAATTTTCAAGGTCTCTAGGATGTAATAAGGGGTGGTCACCCCGGAGCGAGGCCACAGTAAGTTTATTAGAGATCAAAAACTAGGAAAGTGGTTATAAATCGTGTAACGACTTCTGCATTCGGCTACGTCGTAAGATCGTTACGAGATGTAGAGCGAACACCAGATTCCATGTACTGTGTGTCTTTGTAGTGACCCAACTCATCAGGGCGTTGCTGACACTCTTCCTGATAGCGCTCCTACATAGTGTACTCAAGATTCTGATACCGTTGTACTAAAACAGATATTCCATAAGAGACTTGTATAACCCTCGTTTTATAGTCACATTACCTAAACTCGCGATAGAAATAGCCAGATCTAAATTATACAGTACTCGCGTGTGTGCTATATTTTAATAAGTAACTGCTGTAGTCTACTGCAGATGTACCAGAGACAGTGTGTGATCGTTCTTTCTTACATAGCGTTCCCATTGCATTCATAAAGGTATGAGATCTCCTAGAGTAGCCGCGCTCTATACAATCATCTCTAAATGTATACTTGACTGGTCAGTACGACATGAAAAATATACTTGAGCATTGAATTCCTGTCGTTCTAATTGTGCATGGATTTCGAGGTTATGATGCGCTTGCGCAACGTGAGAGTTTCGTGTATCTTAAGGTATAGATCGGATTCGGTGATGTCCTCTCATTTTTCGACCCCGGGAATGTGAAGGGATAGCGATCACGTCGGCTGAGAATGAAAAGGTAGCAGGTATGAAATAGAAAATAGCAATGTTGTGTAGTTAGATTATTCGTGCTTACAACAGGTAAAAGCTATTTAAGGAAATATAGACTTAATAGGTAGTAGGTGAGACTTAGAGAGCTAGAAATTCGTAATAGTAGATAGCGTGTATAGGCACAAAACGCGACGTGTTAACTGAGTCATGGGTGAATGGAATGAGGGTTTCCAGGTGGACATCATGCTAGTGTATACCAGGCTTCTCATGGTTCGTACTCACAAGTTGCCGCGGGTGCTGTATGACTCGCTCCTATTAATGGCACACTAGGAGCACTTGATAACGTGTCTTTTATGGTTTAAATCTTATAGAGCATATTACGCTGTATCACTTATTAGTAACTGTGCCTTAGTCAGTTGTTCTGAGACATTACGTGCTGTTTCTTACAATATACGCTCTGATTAAGTTAAATTTATGCGCTACGCCAGTTCATGTAACATCTCTTGAAGGGTCTCATTACAAAAAATGTAATGAATCATCGGTGTTGCTTTTTTGCTACAAGCCTGTCCTAAATCTTTTCCACGTAGGAATATTAACGTATTATTCATTTTTAGAGGAGCTTTGATATCGTTAATTCTTCAATATTGTGTCATCACGATAAGTAAGTTTACAGATTAGACCTCTGAACAATCTGATAGAAATTATGGGATTATTTGGATTTATTCCAAAGTAAATGATTTTAAGTGGGATAATATTATTTCATGTACATTAAAGTAGTAATATAAACAAATCAGATATTGTCTTCGTATATGAAATGTATATTATATTTACTAGAAATATTACTATAAATACATAATTATATCAAAATACTCTGCTCTGTCTTAAATTTTATGTTTTTCTAAGATATCATTGACACACATGCAGAGTTTTTACGTTGATTATTATTATAATACTCCCTTCAAGAGCAATAAGTCTTTATGATCTGCAGACCTTGACGATATATCAATAATCGGTGTTTAGTTACCTTTCTTAATCACGTTTATTTGTACCTCTCTCTCCCTTTTAACTATACTCGATCGCTGTGTATTGTGATAGGGCTATATTGCTCAATATGTGCTCGCATAGTTCCAAATCTCTTAAGTTTCGTCTATATACAGCGTGTCTCTATTTTTTTTACTTTACCGATATCACTTTGTCTCTCTTTCTCGTTAGCATTTATCCATGCCGTGTAGGTCTCAAGTATAACTCGTTGATAGACAACACAGTATGACTCAAGTTTCTCAATCTCCATACTCAGCGACACTACGTGTCTCCATCACGTATACTTCGCTCGATGGGACTCTGGACTACTGGTTATATTAATAGATGAATATGACTCTTCTCTCTCCATATTCGAGGCATTTGTGGTATAAACTGAAATCTGACTATAGCTATATCTCTTTTTTAATATAGTCACTCATAGCAATTATATTAGTAAACTATTCATAGCAATTCAAGGTGTAACGCACCTCAATATTTAGGACAAAGAACTGTTTATTATTTACTCCTTCTCTTCTCATATTATGAAGTTCCAACTAATTCTTGTGTCGTATCTGGTATATTCCTGACGTGCTTGTGCATAGTGGCAAATGGCGGGGTATTTTTTCTCGCTGTATTTCTTGTTGTATGGAACGCTCCTTTTATTGTGTTTTTGAACCATCTAACTCTCTGACTCATATTGAATCGTATAATCTCTTTAACTCTGTACTGTGCGGGAAAGTCTCGTGACAGAGTATTATACTTTAAACTGTTTAATCGACTCTCGCTGCTCAGCATTCGGTTTACCTCTATTTCTAGCATATTTTAACATAAGCATTCGTATGGACTCATCTCAAAATAATTTCTCTCAACTTTATACATCTCAGCTGGTTTCATTTATATTTATATGCTTCATACTGTGTTGTATATACAAGTTTTAATTAATGATTTTTGATATCTTTAATCTCTCTATCTTTTCTGTTTGTGTGTCTACGTTATGGATTCTCGTGAATGAAACTCATGTACTTTTCGAAAATTTCTATAGGAGTATAGTCACGAGTCTCCCGTAGATATACGTAAATACATATATTTATAAATGATATTGACACTTTATCAGCTATTAGATCATTACATACTGCATCTCTATTCTATCTCTGGTTCTTGTACTCTTTGATTACTATTCGTGCACCTCTTATTAGGGCAGACCGTGATCTGTCGCTACGGCCTACTCTCATAAAGCTCCTGCCTCTGTTCTTTAAGTCTCCTTAGAAACTTCTGTACTTTAATCTTCCATCATATCTGAGGCTATATCTGCCATCGTCTCTAATTATAATTCTCTTACAGCCCCGCATACGTGCTCTGACATCTTTATCCTTTAATATGCCTCCTTTCATACTACTCTTCGTTTCTGGTCATATATTATTACATTCTTCACCTCATATTACGTTAACTTCCTCTGTTTTTTGCATTTTACTTAGATTTACTCTCTCTCCTCATGTGTTAAGGATATAAATAGTGTATTATCCTCACCTCTCCCAGGTCGTAGTGTGATTAGTTCTACGTCGCAGGACTAATCTGATTATTATCTACTGCTGTTCACGTCTAAGTCCTGCGTGCATCATTATCTAAGTTGGGGCTATGTTTTTCGCGGTTGAAATTTTTTTCGTCCGTACTCCGAAGGATTCCTTATCGTATAGTGACCTCAAAGATGCTTATCACCTACGTCTCTCTGTTGTCTTAATTCATATTTTTAAATGTCGTTTCTTATTAATTTGACGCGGAAACTGAGAAATATAGAGACCCTTTATCATGTTATGGCTGTTTCAGATTCTCGCGAGGAGTAGTGTCATCGACAGGTGCCTTCTCTCAGCCCTCCATGACTCATAATGACATTAACAATAAAAAACTATATCGTCAGTTGGTATACTAAATCAGCGCTATGAAGAACAACGAGTGTCTCAGTATAATCTAAACTGACTCTTCGTTATCTCGTATGATTAATATAGCTCAAATCAATATATATTTAAGCTCACCCTCTCCTAGACACTATAATTAATCTATTTATGTCCAATTTCTGACGTCAAACTAGAAGACAACCTAAAAAACATAGCACACTAAATGATCATGCAGAGAATGGAGATTACATATCTAAGTGATGCATTCTGTAATATTTTAATTATTGGAATCAGTATCTAAAAACCGTGGTGATGCCGTCTTAGACAACCCCTATTTTTAAATGTAACAAATAGAACAACCTAAAAAAACAGAGGCAGTGAATGTATGCAGGAGAGATAAACATAGTTATCACTATCCTCTCTTCTTGTTGAACAATCTCAACAAAAACATCTAGCACACTCGCATGTAGTGGATAACAAAAGTCTCCTGAAGAATAATTGAGAAGTGTATATCCATTTGGACCTTAATGTGTCTCGTTATTTCTCTTTTGTCACTACGCGCTCAGCACGATGACACGTTGATGTGTTTCATACTTATAGAGTCTTAATAACGTGCTGCCTCGAAGCATAAAGTTATTTCTAGATCCTCTCAGCGCGCGCGACTCGATTCTGGTGCTGATAGACCACCCCTGTGAGACATTGGATATTAAATCTATCCATACAACTCCATAGCAAATGCTATCTTGTGTTCTGAGATTTAAAAGTTCTCGCTCTCTCCGCGACAGAAGGTTAACTATGTCTGAAGTTTCATACTTTTGCTCCTGTTCAGCCATGTTACAGTAGATTCCTTCTCTCAGATCACGCGAGAGATCGAAGATATCAGAAATCAGTCAATTTGATATTACGAACACAATTCTCCTTTGCTTTACTTCTCCATCAATATATTCGAATTTGGACCGAAATAGATCGATTCCGATGGGAACCTGGTCGCTTTAATATTCTCTTTACATACTAATAGGCTAAACCCTTTTTTTTTTCCTCCTTATTGGCAAGCTTTTCACTTCACAACGGTGACATAGTTTTATTATCTTCTCTCTTTTCATTCAAATCTAGTTATCTTGATAGTAGAGCATGTATTGTTCTCTTATGGTGAATTTAATAAAACTTTTAGATTATAGTCTACTAATTTTATGTTATATGCGTCTTTTGATCGATATAGGAGTATTTCTTTTTTCAGCCTCGCTCTCAAGCATCTAGGTTAGATATATATATTTGAGCTCAATCATCCTCTCTGTAGCGTTTACGTATTAGTGTATCATGCTTAGAACTGGCGGGATTATATAAATCAAACGGTTGCTTTTTGGGAAGCATTCTGTTAGAATAGGGTAATACCCGTCTACGGTATTGGAGAGCTATTTGAGGTTATTGTACTATTTATTGTTGTTGTTGTTGTGTTGTTGTTGTGTTGTATATGTCCTGTGATTCGTAGCTCTGGTGTTTATGTTAGATTCGTCTCTCGTTAGGTGTCGGTATGTTGGTGTTGATATCGATATCGTAAGAGCATGAGGTGTTTCCGGTATTATATTTTTTCATACATATCCTGTTGGCTCTGCATGTAGAGGCACGCCGCTATACAACCGGGGGATCGCGCGACCCTCATAAATGTGCCGCGCGCGCGGAGTTCTGCCGCGCCCTATATCTGTTGGTCGCGGGGTGGGTCACAAAATAAATATTATACATGCCTGAACGTTGTGATATATACCTATATAGAAAAGATTAATACTCTAAGGTTATAAAATTTTCTGGATACCTTATAATATAATGCATCGCAGAGTCTCTTTTCAATTAAGGAATCTTTAAAACCCTTGCTCTTGACACGTCTCATATGCTTGAATAATAACCATTAATGTTGCATAATAATGTTTCTTGCAATACTTTACCAACATTTGCATAATCGCTAAATCATTTGACCTTATATATATTATATTATATATGCATACAGTATTTGTTTTTATTTACAGTTTTATTTACTCCTATATTATATATACTTATACTATATATATATATATATATATATATAAATATTATATATATATTTATATATATTATCATATGTATATATATATTGGTAATTTATTGGATGTCATATTCTGTAATAAGTCTAAGGGAACCAAAGCTGTAACAAAGTACGCTTCATTAAAAGTTGAGAACTCACATGCTGTAGCTGGAGTAAAACACTACCTTTCTTCATTATTTGAGTCAAGCCACTTGGTTATCAAAGTGGCTATGACGGTGAAAAGACCAAAGTTTTCTATACATCAGCTTTAGTGATTTTAAATAAAATAAACCGTGATCCAATTTTTGTTATTATTAAAACGTTTTTTATTAAAAAAAACAAAAGCCAAAATTTTGTGATTTTTTTTGTTTTTTTTTTAATTTACTGTATTTTTTCATTATATATCATTTTTTTACGGTATTTTGCATCAAAATACAGTCAAACTACTGTATGTAAAAGAGGATACAATATGTATAAAGTAGGTCGTTTAGTACTAAATTGTCTCCTTAGATTAGTCTTTAGGGCTATTATAATTATTACATTTCACATGTTATGTGTGTGAGAAAATTTTATTATTATTTAATATATTTTTAATAATATATATATAATATATATATTGTTGTAATTATAATATTATGTATATATATATATAATTAATTAATTATATTATATATAAATTAATATATATATATATATATATATATATTATATATATATTATATTTTATTTATATATAATATATATATTATATATATTATTATATATATATATATATATATTATATATTAAAAGCTCATATATATTTAATTTTATATCTTTAGAGGAGTATTTGAAATGCGACTCTTAAAATTACCTCTCTATAAAAGATTTCCAACCTGATTCAGTTATATATATACCTACCTACCTATAATACTCATTAATATCAACTATATACCTTATAAACTACTAATTAATTATTATATTTATTTCTAACACGAACTCGCTAACCGAATCCGGTATATAATTCATATATATATATATATTATATATTATATATTAATTATAAATAATAATATAATTATCATCATCAATTTTAATAAACTTTATAAATAAAAAATACAAATAATCAATATTTAAAATTAATAACTAAAAACTTAAACATTTTAAATTGTAATAAGGCATAACAATTCTATAAATATTTCTGACTCTATATAACTTAATATTAACTAAAAAACTAGATATAATATAAAATAAGTTTTATTAATAAAAATAATAAAGTATAATAATAGGATCTCCTTTTTCTTTTCTTTTCTTATTTTTATAATTCGTAATAAATACCCAAATCTGGGGCTACTCCAGACATCTGAATTTTTCTAGACTAAAGTAGAAGTATAGGTAAATCTAACCTATATATATATATATATATATATATTTATAATATATAATATATATATTATTAATTATAATAGTATATATTATTATATTATATAGTATATATATATATATATTAATATATTATAATATATATATAGTATAATATACTATATATTAATAATTGATATATATTATATATTATATATATATATAATATATTAATATATATATTTAATAGTATATATATATATTATATAATATTCTTCATCTACCTTTCTACCCCAAGACTGGTTGGATAAGGTGCGTTAACTAAGCATCATAAAAGTATAAAGCAGTAGAGAATATGACAAAAAGTCGAAAAGAAGGCTACTCAGTCACTTTAACCCCCCCTCTTAGTACTCATATAATTTAGTCTAAGACTCGTGTAGCAAGTTCAGAAATCACACCTATGAGTGCTTCACGGGATGCGACGGACCCTCCACTAATAGGTTAAACGCTAGTTGATAAGGGTTATCCCTTGACCCAGGGGGCCAACAACCATACCCCCTTCACATAATAAACCCCGTCCATTTCCTCTTGTATTTATGACACCTATTTCCTCTGCTGTGTCATGCCAAACTCATCATTTCTGTCCATTTCGACATTCGATTTTCATGACTTCAATCTCACTTTTTTCTTCGATCTCCAGCCGGTCGGTTATATTCAAACTGACACTCGCGCTCTATACACATCCGCTTAAAACTACTATCTCAATTCATCCTTTCCACATGACCAACCATCTCAACTTTACTTTCATTTATTCTCTCGTTATGCCTCCTTTCACACAACACAACTCTCTAATATGTTTAATTCCTCTCATTATGATTCAAATATCCTTCCATCAAGCACGTGACGCATGCCTCTCAGCCAAAGCACCGTGATGTGTTCATACTGAATCTACAATGTGACTTGAGATCCCTAGTACTACATTACTTCCATGGACTCAGTAAGTGTCTTTATTACTATAGCAACGTTATAATAACACAATGGACAATTGGTATACATCATTACGAATCATTGTAATTGACCCGTAGACGACACTTAAAGACTTTAGGTATTCTCACTATATCACAATTCACACGAATATATTTATAATTTTTGCCAGACTACCTGTCCGCATATCAGAACTTTCGCTACTATATTAAACTGCTTGACATTTCTCCAGTTCCCTCTCATCAACATATACCCTAATAATTTAAAACTCAGACACTTAGATTCGAGGCATAGATCATCGATACATAAGACATAACTTGCGACTCGCGCGGCTGTCTCTCAACCTAATCATATTATCTCCTTTATCTACAGTGTTTACTTCATATACCCCCTTCCTTTTATACACACCCTGCCACTCTCGATTCTATCCCTCAATTCCCTTCCTCTAACTATCTATCAGCATAGACCTACTCGTTAAATAAACCGAAACCTCGCATACCGCAATTATCAATAGGTATAGGTACACCATCACAATCCACTCACATTCTAACACCCAAGTTTACCAGTTCTACCGTTTCGAGTGTCTCAAAATTCTTATCATGCACCGCACCAATCCATATAGTAACGAATATTGAATAACCAAGGAGACATAACACAACCCTGGCTCACTCTGCTATTAATATTGTAATTACTAAACCAATCACTTGTGACACCATTTATTCTTACACAAGCCTGATTCGATCGGCAGATGACAGGATTGTCACCCTCCTTGTACACTATCGCTCACTACTCGAACTTCTCTGTCTCTCCCATTACTAGCAAAGGCTCATATATTATCTCTAGATCACACTCACGATAACCCTCTCCTGTTAGAGTACTAATATTTTTATATCACTCTGGGCGTCATAGTTCTTGCCCTATTAAACTCGTGATGGGTGCCCCTCGCTTGCATACGCACTCAAACGGTGAAATGCGATTTTTCTCTCTCTCCTCTTCCTTCATTTCTTGCTCATTTGCTTCAATGTAATATATTGCTAGAATCCAACACAATCCTCTACTACTCACTAATACCCAGCGGACAGCGCTCGTTGTTCCTGACCAATCAGTCCTTCGCTCGCAGTCACTTCAGCGCGTACACATCTTTCGGACACAAATACTACCAGACAATGTACTATCTTTCCTGTACACAATTCCGCATACAAGATAACTAAATACGCTGGCTATTCAAATTTCTGACAGTTCCCTTATCTCCCTTACCGCATGTAGTATTTAGAGAGTTACTATTTGATTGCTCTTTCTCCCTCCAGATCCTCAACCTCGGAAATACCTCTACCCTCCATAACGCTTTATTACACAACCTTCAAATCCAATCAATCAACTCTTGGCCTCCGTTCTTGATTCATGTTTACATACCAGTAATTATTAATCTATACCTGATAGACTTTACCATTCTTTCAACTTCTCACTCTACTAATTTCCTCCTCTTTGACTAATACCTCATCCCATAAAATATCCATTTCCCTGCTTGCACATCAACTCCACACACATTACGTATCACCTCTTCATTACTGCCAATATTATATACAGATTTTCAAAGTGTTCTTTCCACACTCCAACTCACATCCATTCATCAGTTACAAAAACCACCCTCCCTATCTCTTATGTTTCTGAGCATGGTTACCCATTATATTCTATAAATCTTACCTATTTCTCGACGCTTCTTCCAGAAGAGCTTCCTTACATTCCCTTGTATGTCCCCATTCTTCCTCCTTCCAAGCTGTTCATTTACCTCTGTTATCTTTTTCTCTTACGTATGCATCTTATAAAATTCCATTTTTTTCCTCCTATATTTTCTTCCTTCATACTTTATCTTTTGAATACATTCATCATTTGCTTTTAGTACATCTAACCACGCTCCTTTTTTTACCTTTTTATAAACCGCTTGCAATCTACCTCTCATTTCATTCCACCACTCATTTAGTTATTAATTCTTACTTCCTACTATTAGCACATCCCACATAAATTTCTTATTGGTCACAGCTTAACAATTGCTTCTTCTCATTTGTCTTCACAGATCTTATTTTCAGTGTTTTACAACTTGCTTATCAACATTCAACTCGATTTACTTAGCGAGCGTTTATTATATACTTATATACTTATTCCTTATTACCTTGTTACACTTAACTTCTCATATCTT
>JABUQX010063460.1:0-43113 GCA_015478945.1 Trachelipus rathkii | reverse complement strand
TAATTTACATTAAACATCGTAACTAATTTAACAAAAATTTAGCCATAACTCTGTCTAATCATCATCACTGACACCGCAATAATGCTAATGCGTTAACAAATTTTTTACATTCACTTCGTAAAATTATACAAAGAATTCATCATAACGCGTCCTAAATATCATTAATTCACCAACGAATAATTGATAACATAACAAAGTTTTAAAAAAATTAAACATAAAAATTAAACAAAATTTGTATGATGATGACATGACATAAAAATTAGTTCTTTGAATCAACATATCACCAGTTTAAGCGTTTTTACACTCATTAAAGCGGTAAATCAGTAAATAAGAAATCAAACCACCCATCCCTGCAGTTCCCTCCCATCCCACCCGCTCAGTATCTATTGAACTATTGAATTCAAGTCATATTTCGAGTATCATTTGGAAAAGCATAACATAAAAATAAGTTCTTTTACACTGACTACGAATATATGCTTTTACGCAACAAAGTTTTAGCATATATTAAGCTAACATAACATAGCCTGAACTAAGAATAATAATGTACAAATGCAACCCTAAACACTAACTCGGTATGGTTATTCCGCTAAACATCCTTGAAATTCCCTAACTTATCAAAGGTAAGTAGCTACAGGTCAACAATACTCGATATGTTCCCAACTTTTCCCGCATATCCAGTCAAAACAGTAAAGTCGTTATTATCTAGACAAAATCCCTACAAAGGGGACCACTATCAAAGAATACGCAGCATCTTGAAAATATGGATATTGAACCACTATCTTCATCAAAGTGTCACTTCGTTTCGAGTATAAATCATTTGAAGCTTAGAAACAAAACGTAGAACATTAGCAAAAACTTCCGAGCAAGACCTAACGATTTACTCACACAAAACTTAACCTAGGCTCACGTTTCTAACACATCTTCGTCAGTTAACACAGTAATATCTTACAAAACTCATCATTCTCTAACAAGAGCAGTGTTAATCTTCACATGTCAAATAATATTATAACATACGTACCTAACTTACGGAATAACAGTTCTTCATTAACCAAGAGATATCTAAAGCAAGACATCACCTCCCGAAGAAAACCCAAAGGATGGCCCTTTTGAAATGGGTGAATCCTGAGATTTGGGGATCACCCCGGAGGGGTGTAAAGAGGTTTTTGGGCCTTACCCCCTCCTTCGGAGGGGTAATGCCCGCTTACACCCCTTCAGGTTATGATGCGGGGTATGTGGTTTGATAACTGAGTTTTACTGTTTTACTAAGTTAGATGTACGATAAAAATGTAAATTTTACGTTATAAACATAAAAATAATAAAAATTTTAGTTAAAAAACAAAGTTTTCAAAGTAATAAAGTTAAATTAAGAAAGGTTGTTTTTTAAAAAACGAAAAAAAAAGTTTTAAAGAAATAAAAATTTAAATAATAAATTAAAAAAAATTTTTTAAAACAGAAAAGTTTAAAGCAAATAAATTAAAAATAAATAAAAATTTTTTAAAAACACAAAAGTTTTAAAGAAATAAAATTAAAAATAAATAAAATTTTTTAAAAACAAAAAGTTTTAAAGAATAAAATTAAAAATAAATAAAAGTTTTAAAACAAAAAGGAAAAAAAATTGAAAGGGCAACGTTCTGTATGTTTTTGTTAGTTACTTTACTGTTGCTTAAGTATGGAACTTTGTTAAATGTTAGTTGTTTATTCGTATTAGATATGTTAGTATTTATCGTGGTATATTATAGTTCGGAATTCTGGTTCTAATGTTGCTTTATTGATATGAAGACTTTTGTTACGTTAGATCATCTTCGTTTGTATTCAGTATGATGCTTTAGTCACGATAATGATAAATTTTGAAATGTTCACGATACTTAATGCAAAGAAGTAAAAGTTTGATATTTAGAGTAAATGGTATTGCAGGAAAGTGTGAACAGGGTACGTTCTGTATGCAATGCTAGTTACTTTACTGTTGTAAGTATGGAACTTTGTTTAATGTTAGCTGTTAATTCGTGCTTAAGATATGATTAGTTTTGCTTGTGTATATTATATTCTGAAGTTCCAGTATATCATATGTTAGCTTTATTAAGGTAAAAACTTTGTTCGTTAGCAATATATTCGTTGTCAGAATGATGATTAGATGAGGTAATGATAAATTTTGTTAAATGTCACCAGGTTAATGTAAAATTAACAGTGGATATGTAAGAGAAATTGTTTTGAGAAAATATGAATAGGGTACGTTTTGTTCGCCCATGTATAGTTATTTTACTGTTGTAAAGAATGGAACTTTGTTAAATGTTAGTATTTATTCGTGCTTAAGATATGTTAGGCTTGTCGTGGATATTAAATTCTGAGTTCAGGTTATGCTATGTTAGCATCACTGATGTGAAAACTTTGTTTTTAGATAAATTGCATTGGTCAGATATTATGCTCTGCTTCGGCAGTAAAATTGTTGTTTAAAATTGTTACCGCTGTTATTGGTCTCAGATATATTTGAATATTTTAGAGATATGGTTGAAAAAGTTTGAATAGGTTACCGTTTGGTGCGAATGTTAGTTACTTACTTTTGTTAAGTATGGAACCTTGGTTTAATGAATAAGCTGTTTTATCGTTCTTAGAGAGTATGTTATGGTTATGTGTTGATTATCATTATCATTCTTAGACCGGTTGATGATATGTTAGTTTTATTAATGTTGAAAAACTTTTGTTATGTTAGCATATAGTCGAATTTTTGTAATTAAAAGAATATTTTATACTTTATTAAATACCAGAATTGTGAAATTAAAACAAAAAGTTTAAAGAAATAAATTAAAAATAAAAGTTTTTTAAAAAAAAAACAAAAAAAGTTTTAAAGAAATGAAATAAAAATAAAATAAAACGTTTTTAAAAACGAAGACTGATTTAAAGAAAGTTGAAAATAAAGGAACTTTAAGAAATAAATAAATAAATAAACAATCAGGGCAGTACAAAATATTAAATGAATTATTTACCATTAACCTTCGTTCCTGTTCGTTCTGTATGCATTGTAAGTTACTTTACTGTTGTTAAGTATTGAGCTTTGTTATTGTTTAGCAGTTTATTCGAGCGTTACAGGTATGTTAGGTTCTTGTCATGTACATCCATATTCGTAAGTTCAGTTTGCTTTATGTTGATTGAAAACTTTGTTACGTTAGATAAATTCATTTGGATCAGTATGACAAATTACACAATGTTATTGATAAAAGCTTTGTTAAATAATTACTAATGAAAATGTAAAAATATCCATGATATGTTAGAAAAAGTGTGAGAGGTTGTTAAGGTTTGTGCGTTGTTAACATTATACCTCGTTCAGTCTGATTATGAGACGTTACATTGTCGTATTCGAAAACTTTGATGACGTATAACATATAAACATTGATTAGCATTATAAGTAGACAAGCTTGGTTCCATTGTTTATATACTCTGTATAATTTGAAAAAATATCCAGGGTTGGGGTTAGGAGGTTGAGGGAGTGGCGCGTTTGATTTAGCTGATTTACAGAGTTGTAGGTAGTGAAAAACACAAATTTTCTTAAGATATATATATGAAAAGAAAATTTTTAGTAAAACCAAACTGGTTTAAAGCATATAAACCAAAAATAAATGAAATTTTGTGTATATGTTATACAGATATGACTGACATCAGTAGCTCGGTAGTCATTGGATGAATACAATTATAGGTGGGGAGGTTGTGAGGGCTAGGGAGGATAGGATGGAGGGGAGGTCTGGAGAGAGCTCTGGAAGCTTTTTGATTATATATAAAAAAGTAATTTTAAGTTTATAGCTTAAAAAGAAATAAAAAAATGTCTTAAATTTTTTTTTTTTAAATTTTTTTAAAAATTTTTAATTTTTTAATTTTTTAAAAAAATTTAAATTTTTTTTCAATATTTTTTTTAATTGTTTTTTTTTTCTTTAATTTTAATTTCATTTTTTTTTTTAAAACTTAGGAGCTTCTCATAATTCGAGTTTACGTCGCTCTATAAACATATATTTTTGATATAATTTAGACTGGACGACTGTTTATTAATTCGGCACCACACCGGAACAGGCACCGGTGCAGCTGTCAACTGCCTACTCTCTTTGTTCAGACTCCTTCGTCCACTCTCCTTCTTCAATATTCATTCCGTCACCTTTTCCTGCCTCCTCGTCCTCTGTTTTGCATCTCTGGCTTTCTTTTTAGATGGGCCCCTTACGTGGCGGGCCGGTAGACCCTAACCTATACGCGACTTGTAACCATCATATTCGAACTCTACGGTATCGATAACCTTATATAAGGACACCAACATCTGTTGTTATACGAAATGTGTTATTAACTCAGCACCGCACCGCTCTACGCACGAGCCGGATACTACTCGACTTCCTCTGGCTCTGAAGCTTCTCATCCTTTTCCTTCTCCTTCTTCTTCATTCCTCATTCTTCCTTTCTCTTCATAATTTTTTTGCTTACCACATTATCTTCTTCTACTTTTCAGGCAGGGACCCCCTCCGGGGGGTCCCTGGACTCCAAAATCCGACTCCGACTTCGACTCCAACTCTGGCTCCTCTACCCTGTTTCCAAGTTTCAATCTTCTACGATTATTTTAATTTTTAGGGGGGCAGCGCTCCCCCTACGGGGGACGCAGAGGGACGTAATCTATCGTCCGACGAGATTACGTCATCATATAGCTCACATCCAAATTTTTAGCCCGATACAGTTAAGCTACAGGTTTTCAGTCATAATTTGACCTTGGCGCTAGAGGGGCAGCAACCCACTTAGGTGACCTAGGGTCCACAAAACTCGCTGTGGAATCAGTTAATCACCTACATAGATTAATAGTTCCAAGTTTGAAAGCCTATACCTCAATACTTTTGAAAATCGAGGGAGCATCTTACAACTCCGCACTTATCACAGCGATTAACATCGAATGTTAATTATAAATGATTTTCTTTCGATTATATTTTTCAATGTAAAAAAAACAACCAGAACACGTAGAAAGACGATTTAAACATCGATATAGGGGTAATAAACATCGATAAATCGATTGAAACCATCACAAACGATCTACCGATCATTAACAATCTTCTAGGAACCAAAAATCCCCCTCTTGGGGGGCTCCGCCCCCCTTTTGGGAGGCTAAACCTCCGAAAACGGTCTTCCAGACCTTAAATTCGGTCATCCAACCGACTTTCTGACCCTGGACACGTCAAGCTTGGAAAAACCAAATGTTGCAAACTCTGGATGTTCATCCTGCGCTGCCAGGTTGTCCAATGTCCACCCGCTTACTACAATATCTAGGTACTATTTTTGATTGCTAAGGTGGACTACTATTTTAATAAAAAAAATAGGAAAGATTATCCTAGACACAAAATAGACACAACTCAACAAATGGGCGAAAAACTGGTTGGTGGGAAGTTACGATGGATTGTTACGATCTAGAGGAATTTTTGATGCATTCGTTGAAACTTTAGAAGAACTTGAATGGATCATGATAATTCTCTTTCAAAAAACTCAGATCTTTTGAAATCTGTAACTAAAAGCAAATTTGTTATAAGTTTATTTATGACTTCAATTTAAATTAGTAACAGCAACTGCTCTTAATCACAATGAAAATTTAATGTTTGTTTTGAAAGATTTTCAAGCAAACACCGATGAAACATTTTCAAACATTTTGGAAGTTGCAACAGAACTTCTGCTTTCTGTTAATGAAAAAATGAGAATGCCTCATGTGAGAATAGATTTAGAATTATGAGTAGGGTTGTTTGTTACTGTTCTTGAGATCTGTAAGGACTGATAATTAGGATTTGAATCTTTCTTCACTAGAAGACTTCGTAAAATACTTCTTCGGATTAGATTTGAGAAATTATTCTGGAATAGACCGCTTGGATCTACCTTGCTGATAGTGAAATTTGGCAAATGAAATTCAGATTCAGTAAATTTGGATGAAGAATTCAGAAAAAAGGGTATAACTTGTGGTGAGTAAATATACAATCTAAACAATCACCGTTATTTGCTTATGAGCCAATAAACAGGTTCTGATACGCGCGAGGATATTGAGTGCAAGTAGCCATGTAACCACATGCTTATCATCATCTTAACTTAACTTACCGCACCGGGAGGCCTTCAAGATACTCGCCGTATCTACTACTAACTATCATCTAGCCACGTTTTAGTCATTCAAACGAAAATGTAGTATAGAAGACCATTTATAATTATGAGAGACTAGCTGCTAAAAAGCAAACAAGATAAAGCGATATTCCATTCATATATGGTAACTGGAGTCTTCTGAAAATTCTATATATACAATCTCCAATCTGCAAGATCCATGGACCATAAACAACTATAGGCCATATACAAAGAAGACAAAAAATCACATCACATGTTATCCGAAATAATTGGAACAGATTTAGAAGCATAAAACTATATTTTGTGACTACCAGATCAGAGAGGTAGGAATCATTGATGGATCAGATCAAGTGGTGCTGACCAAAAAGAATAGAATACACTTATACTATTATTATTCGTACAATGAAACAAACAATTAAAAGTTTAAAAAGACTGTTGGATCCATTTAGACAGGAGAATTTGATGTGCCACATCGATCAATATTTCCGAGCAGTGACTTTGATCTACTCGCACAATTATCAACCGGATTGGGTATACATAGGCACAACACTTAGTAAGAGTATGAGAATGTCGTTTAGTGCCAAGTCCATGTTGCACAAGATGGAACACAATGCATCAATGTCCACTTACACTGTAAGACTACTATTCAAATCTTGAATTCTTGTCGTGTAATACCTCGCTCTGATACACAACTGCTTCCCTATCTCTATCATGTGTCACCATCACAAATACATAGCTGTGGATTAGCAAGTTTGGGACGGCAATGGAGAGATGCGTGTTCGTGATATAGACCATCGTATATGAAATCTTGTGGCAAGATCTTGTGATGCGTTCTTCAAATGAGGACATCCGGCAAATAGAAATACTGGTAACGTTAGACCGAACTTATAACATTTAAGCCATTTGTTTTCGAAACGTATTTAGGTACAAAGACATTCAAGAATGGCACCTCTTCTAGGAGGGTACTACATGGTTCATGACGTGTCATGCTACAAGTCAACACCAATTACAAAAGTATGCGACACCAAGAGCATTTCTACACACAGTACTAGAACTATGACACAAAGCCATCATTGCCACACCCTAACGCTTACGCAAGATAAGTGAATATTTATGACCTACCGTAATCTTGTAGCATTACATCAATAACTGCTGATAGATCATGCCAAGACACAGCAGCGATATGATAGATGGTAGTTGAATTTCCTGGTTATAAGAAGTACTTATGCAGCAAAGCATTGTACTCTTTGAGGATAGTCCCTACAATAGTAGTTTGCAAGAGAGAGCCGAGCATCAGTTTAATACACCTTACCCTTTACAAACCTTCCATAGTGCAGAGACTCCATATCGACGTACAAAGTTTGCGCACCAAATAGAAATCATTATTAGTTTTGGAGTTTCCCAATATATACCGCTAAGTAACTAATCCAGACTCTCCAAGACTGGACACCCAGCTTCTTCAATGTATGTCCATGGGAAGGAACGTAATACATCTAGGCGAGAGCGACATCAGCTACTATAGATACTACACTATGATTGTTTTGAGCACTAAGTACACAGCTCAAGGCCGTTGCCGCAATTGCGAGCGCAATAATATGAACGCTTCGACCGGTCCTGAAATTTTTTGACACGTACACTATCTGCTTTGGGCCCATAATATAGCCTATCTTATATTTCCGTAACAATCTTGTCACCGCATTCTTTGTTCTTAAGAAACAGGTCCCTTAGGGAAAGTGTTTAGTGCTGAAATCGTCTTATTCCGCAAGTGAGTAAAAGACGCACATATTATCTGCCTGACTTACAGAGCTTCATTACGAGCGACTCAGTACCTGAACTTCGGTGCGTTATGCAAGACCTGGAAGCATTTATTTTTCTGGTGTGATATATGGACATACCCCTACAACATCACTGCAGAATTACGAATGTCAATGTACAGGTCAGCAATCTTGAAGAAATTCCCTCCCATAGGGCTCCTTATAGCTGCCTTAAATAGCTAACTTATCAATACCTTGTGTAGTCAAAAGATGATAAACCCAAATCCGCTTCCCTAATTCACGTTGACGCGGTGGTGTGGAGTGCTTACCCCTGTTATGTGTGAAGAACCATGTGTCCCGAAGTCCCTTCTGAATTTGATTATTAAAGTTCATGTGGAAAAACCATGTTCATCACTTGCAAATGTTTTAGCAAACAATCGCCTTTCACAGATTTGATATCACCTGATTACACTAGGAGAAGTGATTGAAGCTGATGAATCAAGGATAATCTGCAAATGTATTATTTAGTGCAAAATATACTTGAATTGTTTATAAAGATCTTCGAAAGATTCAATAATTAGGCGACCAATTTTCTTTTATTTAATTAAAAGTCATTGACAATTTTTTAATACCTTTTACCTAATCCAAGAGTAATCAAAATATAGTTTTTTTCCTTTTTTTTTTTTGTATTTTTTTGCAATGCTGCCGAGGACTTATATTTTAGATCTTAATAGTACCTTTCCAACAAGGTTCAAAAATTTAAAATCGGTTAGAGAGAGACACGAGATAAGGGCGGTTGTTATATATTGCAATGCGGCCATCTTGTGACGTCACCATGAAATATTACTGACACAATTTTTCAATTACTAGACACCACTGTCCTTCCCTCATTAACCTTTTGTTATGGAGCCGTTTATTGTTATTGCGCTCCCCGACTAATAATATATATAATATATATTATATATAGAATATATATAATATATATATATAATATGATATATACTATAATATATATATTATAATATATATATAAATATATATATATATATATATATATAAGATATAATATAATATATATAGAATATATTTATTTTTTACAGATCGCCACCACTCACGGCTGGTCCCCATTTAAGGAGGGGCAGAGAATAATTAATATTATATATATATATATATATATATAATATATTAATATATATATATATATTATATATATATATTATATATATATATATAGTATAATATTATTAGTATATATAAAAAGGTACGAATAAGGGCCCTTATATAACTGGAGTAGCTGTGTAGAGGAAAAATATTCCCACCTCGAACGAACTCCCAGCTTCTTTAAGCGCTCAGCAACGCAGTGTGACAGAGGATTCCAAACAATTTTGTATGTTCAGACCAAGAAGTTATGTTGTTCACAGATGAGCCGATAGAGCAGTCGAAGGAAATAGGAAAGTTGGGAGGTGTTTTTGAGAGGTAGATTTAAAGAAGTTGAGTTTTCAAAGCGTTGAATTTCACTAGGTTGCTATGGCCCCACCTTTAAATCATATCCATGTCGGCAAGAATAAAATAAGAAATCTGAAGGCGAGAGGCAACTCTAGATGCAAAAGAGGGAGCAGATTTGAAATGAGTGAAATAATTCACTTTTTCAAAAACCATTATTTTTTTTTTTTTTTTTTGGGAAAAAGTGAAATATTGATTTTTTTTTTTTCAACTCATCCAATCTACATCAATTTTCAGGGAGTATATAGTCGGGCGAGATACATCTTTTCTATTTATATAATTGTTTTGTTTACTCAAAAAAAAAATATCAAACAATCCTAAAGAGAAATTTATTTGCAATTTACTCAAAAAAAAAATATCAAACAATCATAAAGAGAAATTTATTTGCAATTTTTCAATTTTAATACCAAAAAAAGTAAGTTTTGACAATCGACCATTGTTTAGATTTGGGATCAAATACCAATATTTCTTTCCAACAGATTATATAGCTCAAGTTTGAAGTCACTTCGAAAATTATTGCAGGACGAGTATCTATATAAAAATGAAGGTTTACAAAAAATTAAAATACAAGAAAAATGACTACAGACACAGAAAAACACGTCTTAGAAGTCAGAAAAGCTGCGATTTGCTTTCTATTTAATCATAATCTGCTGAAAATTAAGAATTTTGGGCCCATTTTAAGATTGGGGCTAAAATATGGTCCGACGTAAGCAAAAATCAATGCGTGCCCATAATGAAAACCTGTTGTTAGCTTCTACAACAAAAACAGATTTCAGAAAAAGAAATTTATATGTTCATGAAAAAAACGCTTCATTTATTTTAGTATATAAAAGTAGGCTACTATTAAATAAAAAAATAAAATGAAAATATGTGAAAATATAGAGCAATGGGAATGTAAGTGGAAATAAGCGAAAATAAGTGAAAATCAAGAATACACAAAATGTTTCAGAGTCGAGATGAATTGAATATTTGCTGATTTTTTTTCTATTTTTACATAGCATGAACATGAATTTCAAATATTACTACGTCAAGTAATTTATTCATAACATTTACAAGAATTTTAATATTCAAACAGTAAACTTCAATAGAGAAAACTACATATAAACATCACGCAACAATTATTATTATTATTATTATTATTATTATTATTATTATTATTATTATATTATATTATTATATTATTATATATTATTATTAATTCATTATTTATTATTATTCATATTATTATTATTATTAGTTATTATTATTATTATTTTTAACCTTTTTCAATTTTCTATCTGTTTTTCTTCAGTAATTTTGTTAAGATTATTGAACGTTTATATCTTATGATTAAAGCAAGAATATTGGATCAGTGAACTTATTTTAATTATTTATTAAAGAGTGAGACAAAAAAGATAAATGAGGCTTTGTCCCTTTGTGCAAATGCATTACATGTATATATATATATATATATATATATTATATAATATATATATATATATATATATTATATATAATATATATATATATATATATATATATAATATATATATATATATATATATATTATAATATAAGCCTGTGAACTCAGCAATTATGGGATGAGAAACGGGAGCTTTAAAAACTACGCTTGAACGTCTTTATGGGTACGTGGATGGCTAGATAGTAGAGCATCCGGTTTTAAATGATATTCAATGGAGTTGTTTACTGTCCATCAGCGGGATTCGAAACATTGGACTCCCACGTCGCAGAGTTAACAATAACCCGATGCTCTAACCACTAGGCCATCCACGTCCCAATAAAGAACGCTTCAAGCAAAGTTTTTAAAGCACCCGGTTTTCATCCGATAATTGCTGAGTACTCATTGCATCATAGACTTGAAAAGGCATTCAGATAGAAGTAAAATTAGGGAGAGACTGTGCGAGGTGTTAGAAGATCCGATTTAGCCCATACCAGAAAGCTGATGCAGCCATCAAAAGTATGCATGAAAATCCGTAAATACGGTTGAGAGAAGCAGGAAGAGAGAAGTGGATTTGAAGTGAAACAGGTAGTTAGAAAGGAGTGTAACTGTCATCATTGTATCTTTGCACTTTTACTGACAGCTGCCTTTAAAAGTATATTCTTAAAGGGAAATAGGAACCAACACTTGTTGGTTTATCGGACTGATGCGCGAGCTGATAACATCAGGAGTCAAGACCGCCAGAAGCCTGTGAATAGATGGTATTGTAGGCTACAGAAGTCGATGTGCATGAGATAAACAGAGAGGATAACGCAAATCTTAATTTTGGTGATGCGAAAAGGAGAGGGAAGGAATCTCATATGTGAATAATAGGAAGATATACGGCATTTAAGCAAATAGAATAGAGATCATACAGCAATTTGGGCGTGGTAATTTTGAGATCAAGGAAGACAAGATGACGAGTGGAAAGGGAGAATTTTGAGATTTTCACAGAATGTGGGATTGTTATACCCGTTGCTAAAGGGGAAAGGGATACCAACAGAGGTTAAAATATTAATATATTAAAACAATTCTGAGGCCGATATTGTTGTATGGATCTGAATGCTGGACAATTTGAATACGATACAAAAAGCAGAATAAGAAGCTACGGAATATGAGAGGCAGAGGCATTAGAGGAGTATCGCTGAGAGACGGAATGAGGAGCGAGCTGGTGAGGAGAGAAACTGGGGGTGAACCTGTTGGAATGCGTGGAGAGAGAACAACCAGTTCGATGGTTTGACATGTTTGAGCGAAAGTGGGTTTGACATGGGAAGGGGAGAGATTGAGAAGATGATGGATTTGGAGACCAAGGTAGGAGCACCAGCAAGGAAGACCGAGGAAGAGGGATGGATGGATGTCGGGTTGCGGAGGCTGCGCAAACGACTTAGAGCAAAAGCGGTAGAGGAAGTAATAACGTATCTAACGAACATTTTGAAGATAGAAAATCTTGGAGAAGATTCTGAGGCATAGCACCCTTGACAGGATACCCTAAAAGGATGGATGAGTACAAAATATATATATATTATATATATATATATATATATATATTATATATATATATATAATATTTAATATTAATATAATAATAATTATATAACTATATATATATAAAATAATATATTATATATATATATATTATTATATAATAATATCTTTTTTTTCTTTTTTTTCCTCTCCCAGGAAGGATTTTCATCCTTTCAGTCGCGCGAGGGTCTTCTCCAGACATCCTCTGCTGCACATATTCCATCTTCTCTTGCACTCTCATTTTTGGGAGCTGACATCTTTCCAGAGTCCAAGAGTCCTCCACCGAACTCCGCCCCATCTCTTCTTCGCGTCTTCCCCTTTGGTTCTTCTGCCCTCTTGTGTCCATTCCCATCTTCTTCATTCTTTCCTGTACCATCCTCTCCAGATGTTCCCCACCATCTCAATTCTCACCCCATCCATCTTCAGTATCATCATCTCACCCCTATATCTTCTCTAATTTACTTCATTCCCTTTATTCTGTCTCTTCCTACTCTTTCCAATAATAGTTCTTAATACCCTCATCTCCGCCGTTTGTATTCTACTCTCCTCTCTTGTTCGTTGTTGTTCCATATTTCCGCTCCGTTACATCAGTGTCGGAGTCATGTATCTGTTAAAAATCACTTTTTTTAACCTCTAGTCCGATGTTTCTTATCTTTCATCATGGGTATTACCGCTTTCATAACTAATCCATATTTTTTTCCATTCTTCGCGTAATCTCTCCCCCACTTCCTCCCTTTCTGTTATAAAACATCTCCTCCGAGATTAATGCAGGTATTTACCGCCTTCACCCTCTCCCCTCTCATCTCCTCCGCGTTATTGTTAATATCTGTCTTTCTGTTTACGATCCTCATCCTCTTCCTCCAACTCCTCGCAAAAACCAACTCCACCCACTCTCGAATTCGTCTCCTCTCTCTTCTTTCCAACATGCATAGATTCGTTTCCGCATATGCATTTATGTCCCCTTCAAATTCCCCCAGTCTCTTCCCTCACTTTCCTTATCACACGTCTAAATATAATATAAACAGCATTGGCGATAAAACACTCCCCTGCTTCACTCTGTTTTCACCTCAAACCATCTATCGTTCTCGCACTCAGTATCTAACATTACAACTGCATTTCTTTCATACATACTTTCTATTGCCTTCTTTAATCTACCCTTCACCCCATAATTCCTCTCCAGAGCTTTTCCCTTGGCAACGAATCAAATGCTTTTTGCATGATCGTATCGAACGCTACAAGAATCTCTTTGCCATATTCCAGCATCTTCTCCAGGACCATTCTTAGTGTGAATAAGAGGCCGTCGTTTCCTCTTCCTTTTCTATACCCTCTCGAGTCTCGGCTCTACCTTCTCTCTCAACCTCCTCCAATATTCTTTCGTACATTTTCACCAGATGGTCCATCAATGAATACCTTCTCATAATTATTACAGCTCCTGCATCTCCTTTACCTTTATATCGTTATTATTATTGCTTTTTAGCACCTTTCCCTCTCCCAACACTTGTTCATCAAACTGATGAATCCTCCACCACCAGCTCACATTCCTCCTCCACCACCAGCTCCAGCTCCAGTAGTAATGTTTTTCCCCCTGATTCATTCCATCTTATAAGCTCCTAAAAGATCCTCTTCAACCGTTATCTCTCCGCCTTCCTCCTCTTCCTCATCTGATCTGCAGCTTCTTCCTCTTGTTCCTCTGTATTCTACATTTACACATCTTCATAGATATTCGGTTCCATCTATCATTCTCTTCTTCGGTTCTTCACAAGAACTCTCCGTTTCTTTTATATTGATGGTGACGATTTTTTGGTTTTCTATACGCTTCGCCATCTTTAAATAGCTTTTTCTTCCTTCGCCCACATCCTCGTTATTTCTCCTGCATTCTTCTCCGTCATCCATTTATTAAACTCTTTATTATTATATAGTATAATATATTATATAAATATATACTTATATAATATATATATAATATTATATATATATATATATATTATATATATATATATATTATATATATATATATATATATAATATATATATATTATATATATATATATATTATAATATATATATATATATATATATATATATATATATATATATATATATATATATTATATAATATATATATATTTATATATTATATATATATATATATATATATATATATATATATATATATACTATATTATATATATATATATATATATATATATATATATATATATATATATATATATATATATATATATATTTTTTTTTTATATATATATATATATATATATATATATATTTTTTTTTTACAGAAATATCTGAAGGTCTAGACAACGCTGATAAAGGAGGAGGACCAAAGAATTCTCATAGTAGCATTGAATCCGCGATCAAAGAACTCATTCATGAGAATAGAAAAACCTTAAGTAATGAAGAAAAGAAAATAGAAGTGATGGAGAGAGACACTGAAATGAGAAAGGATTTTAATGACGGTATTTTGGCCGCCATTAACAAAAGAACAGAAATAATAGACAGACAACAGGTTTCCTCTTTAAAGATAGAAAACATTTTACTTATGACGCAAAGGTACGATGACAAATTGGATAAGTTGGAAAACAAAATGATTAAATTAGAAGATGGAATGTGTAGATTAGAAACAAAAGTTGAAACTTACTTGCAAAAGTTAGATAAATTGTTATAAAAAGGCATTATTATTATTTACAACTGTAATTTTAATGCCAATTGTTATATTTAGAAGAAAAATAAGATAATAGAGACTAACAATGTTCACAAAATTAGTTTTTTAAAAGACTTTGTAATAAATTTATTATAAGTGTCTTTTCATTTTATCCCAAAAAAAAAAAAAACCAGGTTCGCGAAACTTCAACACGTGAATTTTTCTTGAGAATAAAAAAAATAAAAAAAAAACGATACATGAATAAATATTAGTTAAGCCTCAAAATCATCTTTCTTTAAAAAGGAGCAATTGTAAGGTATATTTTATTGTTTTTTAAGTAATTATACGTATTGATTAGTATATTCTATTCGTTTTTAGTTTAAACTATATTCAAATTGTAAGTTATTGAAAATTGTGAATTTATAAAAAAAAAAAAAGGGCAAACTCATTCCTATTCTTTTGAAAACAAAAATGCTTAAAAGGTTTCATTTCTATTCAGTTCCCGTGGGAAAATATTGTCAGAGTTACTAACAAACTGACCACGATTAAAATCCATTTGCCTAAAAAATGAAATCACTTAATACTATTTTGCAATGGTAGTTAATTAAAAAAGGAAACTTATTCGAAGATTTAATGCATCTTTTACAAAAATATAAATTTTTTTATTTTAAACAAATAAATTTTAATACTAAATATAATTGCCCACTCTGATACTCAACCCGAAAAGAGAACCCAGATTTCAAGCCAAACTATTTAGTTTGAAATTATGAATTTCAAAAAGAAGATTGAACCAAAAATGTAAACCAATAAATAATAAAAAATTGCAATAAAAGATATTAACAGTATAATAGAACACCAGAACTTTGTTATATATAAAAATAATAATATTTTCTGATTATATATACATAACTAAATTAGCGAGTGGTAGAACAAAATGTGATTCATTAAACGTTGAAAAGGAGCATGGTTAAATGTGTTAAGCTGATGATGAAGTCCCAAAAGAAAGGTATGGAAAAATGAGGGGGAAAAAAAAAAGACAGTTGTATACGTAGAAGAAAAAAATAGGTAACTGAAGAGTTTAAGAGTAGGATGAATGGGGATGTACAAAGGAATAAGAAGCTGCTCTGGAAGAGAGTATGGGGAATCTCCCATAAAATGATGAATAAGGATGGTACTTTCGTGACTGATAAACTTGATGTGTTGAGGGAACTCTAAAATTCGCATAACATTGGTTATACAGTGTAAGAAGAAATAGCTATTGTGGGGAGATTAGTAGGGAGGAGGTTGAAGAATGATAAATCAGCAGATATAGATGGAATTACCGGTGAAATTATAAAAAATGAAGGCGAGATTGTGAATGACTGGATCTGAAAGTTGTGTAACAAGGCGTACATGGAGGGTATCGTGACGAAGGATTGGAGGAGAGAAATTATAGTACCCTTATATAGAGGTGAGGTGATTAGAAAGAACAAGATGTATTTAGTAGTAACACAGGAATATGTAGATCAAATCTTCACATTAAAATAAATGATTGAGAAAATGAGAGAAGAACAAATTGAATTATATTTTATGGACTTGAAATAGGTGTATGACAGGATTAATAGGGAAGCTCTGTTGCAGGCGTTAGTGATGTATGGTGCTGGTGGTAGGCTTCTGAATTGAATCAAAAGTATGCATGTCGATGGTGAAGCAAGTGTAAGAGTGAATGGAGTTGAGACTGAAAAGTTTAATATTAATAGTGGAGTAAGGCTATTTAATTTATACATGGATGGAGTGATTTAAGAATTAGAGGTAAGGGAAGGTGATGGAGGGTGCCATAATTATTGTACGCTGATGATTTGACTTTGTGTGGTGAATCTGAAGAAAGTTTGAGAGGATTGGTAGATGGGTTTGTCAATGTGTGTAAAAGGATGGGTTTCAAAGTAAATTTATATAAGAGCAAAGTGATGGTGGTGAGTGAGGAGAGTTCGCGGTGTGAAATCATTTTGGATTTTGAGTAATTGGAATAAGTATCAGAGTTTGAATATTTAGGATACATGTTGGATGAAAAGGAAATGGATGATATTTAAGATACATGTTGGATGAAAAGGAAACGGATAATGCAGAGTGTGATAGGACAGTTGTGAATGGTAGGAAGGTGGCTGATGAAATTAAAATCTTGGTGGATGTTAAGTGACAAAGTCTTGAGTACACTAGGGTGTCACATGAGGGTATGTTGTTACCGGTGTTAAAGTATAGTAGTGAAACTGTGGTGTGGAATATGAGGTATAGATCTAAGGTACAATCTGTTCAGATGGACAATTTTAAAGAGATGTTTGGTATGAGAAGAATTGATTAAATTTAGGAATTAGGTGTTAAGAGTGTTGTGTGGTGTGAAGGATGAAAATGAGAGAATAAACGAGTGTATTAAGATGGTTTGGTCATATGGCAAGGATGGATGATAGTCGTTGGCTAAGCGGATATATAGTGGTGAGTGTGCTGGGAATCGACCGGCTGGGAGACTGAAGAAAGAGTGGATGAGTCAGTAAAGGAATGTCTGAAGGAAAGAAATGTGAGTGTGGCAGAGGCGAGAAGAAAGGTGCATAATAGGAATAGCGGGGATTTGAGGGAGTATGATTGTGGAACTGACCCAATGGATGAAATCTACATTAATTAGATATCACAGTGAGAGTCCATCGCAGACCCGTTAAGTACTAGGGCGGATTTTTTTCTTAAACTGCGACGAGCTCTCAATTAAGGGAATGGTGGGGCTTTACTTTAGACTTACGTCATGTTCTTATACTAATTTCTGTTCCCAGTGTCTGTTGCGCACCTCACCCCCAATCTGGGCAAAGGATGATGGTATATATATATATATATATATATATATATATAAAGTATATAATATATAGATATTTATATATATATATATATATATATATATATATATATATATATATATATATATATATATATATATATATATATATATATATATATATATATATATATATATAGGAGAGTTACACGCATTACTAAAACACTAATTACTCCCATTTTTAATGGTGCGTCTTTCTCTTTTCGTTTCATATCCTTCACAACTTATCCTCCAGGCAAACATATTAATGACCACCATTTATCCACATATCTTATACAAGTACACACCCCTTTCTAGATAACACTTTACAGAATCCCTACTACTCATATCCCCTTGGTGTGGGGGAGATAGAATTTGCCCACATCGTATGTCCTGCGTGTCGTAGGGGCCGACTAAGGGACGGTGATAGTTGGCTTGGCTGCCTACTACCATCTAATTCTTGCCAGGAATGCTAATGACAGGCTCTGAGAAAGGTCGTAGATCGCCGTAAACGGCCTTCTATCTTTCGGCGAAATTGTATTTTGATTATGGGACATGGAATGTCAGAGGATAAATGTTCAGAGGAGAAGAGGAGAGAGGCTGATGGATGTATTTTAGAAAGGGCAAATTTGATTTGCTCGCTGTGGACTTGAAACAAAGATGAAAGGGAAACGTTGAAATTGAGTGGTGTTATGTGAAATGTGTGTGTGCTGCTGTGGGGAGGAATGAATGAGAGAGGCAAGAGAAGGAGTTTGCAATTTTTGATGAGCGACCTGTGGTACGAAGCTATGGTAGAACTTTGATTGTGTGAGTCTAGAATTCTAATGGTTAAATTTAGTTTGAAAAGGTCAAGGTTATGTGTGCGTTGTGACGTATGGTCCATCTGAGGGAAACGTTGAGAGTAGATTACGATTTTTTGGGATAATCTGGAATGATGTTTTGGATGGAGTGAGTAGGCTTCAGATTGATACTGTTGGGGTAAATGCAACGTTGGATAGGTGATCAAAAAGGGGATGGTATAACAGGTGGTTTGCGGGTGTGTCGGGAGAAAATTGAGAATGGTAAGAAGAGTGATTGATTTCTGTGGAAGAGAGAGGTATGTTGTGTAAGATATACTATCTTTAACAAAGAGTATCCATAAGTATATAGAGTTGGTGTAGGTATAGATAGTTATCGAAGTGAAAAGTATGATTGATTAGTTTGGTGAAGGAAGGAGATGTTGAAGTATGATGTTGGATGTTAAATCAGTTAGGGGTTTAGGAATGGGTTATCGGATCATTATGTTGTTCTATTAAAATTAAGTTGGTGGGGGGCTTGGATGGAGAGAAGGTGATACGAAAGGAAGTAGGTAAAATTAAGCGTGAGAGTAAGTTGAGCAAGACATAAGGGATTAAGTATTGATAGAGAGCTCGCTAGCGATACAAACGGTGTTGGAATGGAACAAGTGATACTGAACAAATCTGGGGGCAATGAAGAAAGCAATTTGTTTGTAGGCAAGGGAAGTATGTGGAGCTAAGAGTAGGAAGCTTAAGAATGTTAACGTGAATGGTGGAATGAAGAGGTTGATAAAGCGGTTAAAGGTAAAAAGAAGCGTGGTTGAATGTACTTGAAAGCCAAATGATATGTACATCAATTATCATAACAGATCTCAAAGTGAAAATGGAATGCTTTGGAAATTATATCATAATGATTAGATAGGATAAAATATAGATGACATGTAGATACTAAAGGTGTAACGTAGGATATATGACAAGATGGTAAAATGAAACAGTTTGGTAAGGAGGGTGATATGAGGGACTTGATTAACAAGGGAGCAATTAGAAGCTCTTCTGGAAGATAAGTCGCGATAAGGGTTAAGAGTATAATGGATAATAAAGGGAATCATCTAGCTATAATATAGTGAATATATTTAATAGATATGGATAGATTGGTTAGCGTAATTCAAAAAGTAATAATTCAGATGAAAGAAGTTCGAGTTATTTATTGTTAAGTATGAAGTCAAAGTATTGTTTAACATATTCTAAGGTAACATAGTATAATGTAATGTATATACTTATATATACTGGTTGTGATAGTGCATGAATGTGTGTGGGTTGATGTATTGCAATAGAAGGAATATAGGTATTTTGAGGGTGAGGTTATTAGTAAGGAGGTAATAGGCTAATACAATGGGTATATGAATAAGTGATATATAATCATAAGTTATGTAAGTTAGTAATGTAAATCTGCATGGATATTAGTGAATGAAGTTACTTGTGAATATAATTATAGGATATACAGAACGAGAGGTGACTCGAGATGGTTGATAATATTGATTGGGATTTGGAAGATGGTAAAAAGCTCCGTTTTATAGAGTATATGAGTATAGCTTCTACTCAGATAGTGGATTAGTAGGAGAGCTATATATATATATATAGTATATAGATACCCTATATATATATTAATATAGTATATATTAATTAAGAAGAAGCCATGAAATCTTGATATAATTTTTATAAATAAGTATAGTGTGGACATAAGTGATTTTATTATTGAGTAAAATAATATATTATGATAATATTATTAATGTACTATGAGTTAATATTTTTAGGTTCGAATAAAGAGTGCGTCGAGGACTATATAGATAGACTGATTGAGTATGTATAAAGTACAATAGGTTGTATATTTAGGGTATTATAGTGGTTTAATAGAGGATTGATGTGGATCAAATCTTTACATTTAGTACATAAAACTAAATGATTGAGGAAAATTATAGATGATATGAGAGATAGAATGAATAAAAATTATATTTAGGTTTATTAGTGGCTAATTTATAACCAATCAGGTATACGTATTTATGACATATGATTTTAGTTTATAAAATATGGAGAAGATCGTTATAATATGGCTGAGTGTTTAAGTACGTATATATTAGGTGTTTAGGTGTAGGCTTCTTGATATAGTGTAAATATCTCAAAAGTATATGTTCTGAGTCTCAAACTTTATCTAGTTTAATAATATATATATATTATATAATTATATATACTAATATATAATATATTAGTTCATATATAGTAATTAAAATGGTACTCCTCACATGTGTGATTGGTTTACTATAGTGATTATTCAAACTATAGACGGCAGCTCAAGAATCAGGGTTGTGATATATCATGACTCTGAGTTATTACTTACACCATATTCGATATTTATGTGGATGGGGTTAACTGAAAGAATTCGAGGTGGGCGATGCAGGAATGGTCAGTTATATATTAAGTATAATCATGTTGGTGAAGAATGGAATATATAGTTATGGAGGGTGCACTCCTTACCTTATTATATATGGACGGTATATATGAAATGATTTTTAGTGAATACAATAAAACATTTTACTGTAGAAATAATAATGCAATCAAATTTAATTTTGAGAGCACTTGTTATCATACATAGTATAGTGTATTGTAATAAGAGGGCTTATGAAAGTATAAACGTAGATAAGTATATATTATATATATATATAATATATATGATAAATAGGTGTATATATGGTTAGTTGATAGTGCTAAGGACAAGTCCTATCTCCTCAGCTTGTTGTAGTATATTTGTTATATAATAGTAATTTGATATAGATTGTAGCAGCTTGGTGAAAGCATAATAAGATGTCCTTAGTGAGTTTAATATATTAATAATTATAGTAGGTGTTCATATTGTAATTGTATGTGAATGAGTAATAATTAAGGGAACCGGATGATGCATTAAGTATCATGTATAGTAGGAAAAGTTGTGATATGGATAGTGAAGTTGCTTAGGTTGCATTTATAAATTTCAGTATTCAGTGATTATGATTTAAGGACTATCTTGAGTGCTAGCTTAGTATAAGTCTTATACAATGGGGATGATTGTTACCTGTGTATATTATTGAATAACTATATTTATATAATTATATTGGATAGGTTGGACTATGCGTCTGGAATAAGAAAATATAGACTAATTATTTTCAATTGGTAATTTTTAGGTTTACAATCTTAGGTGAGCTAATTGCATAAGGTGTGAAGAAGAATTATAATATAAAATGAGGAATTAACTTAATAGAGAGATGTGTGCGTGTGAAGAAAGGGTAATTAATGAGAGAATAATAATTGAAGTATTGTTAGACCCTGACTGTAAATGGTCTGTTGACTGTATGGTCGACACTGGAGAAGGGGTAAGTTTATTAAACGGATGTTTAATAGTGTAGAGAAGTGTTGTTATATGGTAGAAACCAGATATATACTATATACCGGCTGGAGAAGACCGAGAAAAGTGGATTGAGTCGGTGTAAGACGAATAATGTCTGAAGGAGAGAAATATTAGTTTGGCATTTGAGTTTGGGAGAGGCGAGAATAAAGGTGCTAATGATAGGAGAGAATGGCGTGAGGTTTTGTTAATAGTTGATGGACATGGTTGTTTGCGTACCCACCTGGCGCCAGGGGTATTGTAACCTTACATTATGTAACGAATATTATTATTGGCCCATATATGTGTTCGAGCGCGTACATATAATTTGATTATCAACGTCGCGAGGAATAGTGTTACCCAATTGGATGCACTTTAAACAAATTAAAGAGGATAGTTGAATGGTGTGGTCAGTAGGTGTCTGATGACGTGTTCCAGCGTCATACACTAAATATAAATAGGTTTTACAGAAGGGGCTCCGCGGGGTAAGTGCTGGCTTCTTTCGACGTTTGTACAGTGTCTCTTCCCTCACTGCTTTGTCTTTTCCGATTGCTTCTCCGCGCGGCTTACCTTCACCCAATCTTGGGGCAAAGAGGAATATAAAAAAGAAAAGAAAGATATATATTATAGATTATTCTGAAGCTGCAAATAAAGGCCTTAAAAAACTCATCCATCCGCATACCATATTTAATATAAATGAATGAAATATCATAGTAAAATAATTTACACTTTACTTGTTATTTAATTAATAGTGTAATATAACTGCATTATTGGAAAATTTGCCAATCCTTGGTTATAAAATAAAAAAATTCAGAATTTTTTATTAAACAAGTATATCTTTCCGATCTATATATATATGGAATATTTAATTCAAGTTTCAACTTTTTTCTATATAATCATTCTAAATAAAATTAAATATATAACATATATATTATATATATAGGGAATTTTTGGAGAAGTGTGATTAATTTTATTAAAATTAGATTTAAAAAAAATAGATGATAAGGTTATAGAGTTAAAATTAAGTGAAGGTTTTTTTATAATGGGTAAAAATAATAAATTATAAAAAATAACTCTCCATAATATTTAAATATAATATTTAAACGGATAGCGTATTTAGTCGGATAATGTACGGTGTTTTAAATTTTTTCAAAAGACTTTAAAAGAAAATATGAATTTTTATTATTTTTTATGGTTGTAATTATATCTTTTATTGTATATTTCTTGCTGTAATCATGTATACATGGCTATTATATTACCAATAATCAATGCAGCATATCTGTGCATTCTTCTGAATGTATACATTACTGCATCGGTTATTGTTTCCTATGGATTATCCGCCTGAGTACTTATATATTACCAATACAATACCAATAGCGCTCCACCTATCTTATGATTGCGGTGCAAGCTAAGCCTGGTAGAGAGGTGGTGATCCGGACGTATTAACCCTCGCTATCGTGTTTATTCTACTGAATGCCAGCCTCTTCTGGTAAGAGACCCTGCTTATACAGGGGCAGGTACGACCTTTTCTCCTCCACTTGAGAATAATTATCGCGCGCACGAGCCCTCATCTGATATGCACTAAATTTGATGACTATGTTGAACCCGAATTGTTACAGTTCTGCCGAAAAATATCTCTAATAATTTTTTAAATAGGTCATTGTGCATTGTAAGTGGGGTTGGGGATCACCTTCAATCTGTTAAGATTTGTTTTTGATATTAGGCTCGTGAAAATTATTTTTTTCATTCTTATTTATATGGGAACAGAGTGCCTTTCATATGCCGATAACTCAACTCTTCCTTCTTACACTCAGTTCACAAGTATAACTCTTAAAGGGAAGGACGAAATGTCATCTTATGCACTGATCATAAACTTCTCGTCTGAACTTCCTGCAGTAGGAATCAAACAAAATATGATCGACAGCAACGTCATCTTTCTGTCTTAACAAAATATGTCTCTTCAATGACCTATTTTAGGGGTGCAGATAACATTGGACACACATGGCAGTTATAATTTTTGGTACCCTCTGAATATCTGCATCAATAAAATCCATTTTACTAAATCTTACCTTCATCCATTCGAAGGTTTCTTCTACGACGCGCCTCGTCTCCAGTAGCCGTTTATTAAACTCGCGTTTCTTTGGGTCTAAATTCCCTGATTCTCTGAAAGGAACTATTAGGTACTCTTTAAGAGAAAAGAATTATCACCAATCAAATGGTAATCCTTAGGACATAATCCATTAACACATTCTCAAGGTTATCACTCCTCTCAACTAAATGGCTCATGGCAGCGTGTTAATTTTAAATATTTGAAAACACATTATCCACTTTCGATCCATTTTAGATCCTCCTTTTCACACACGCTTTCAAACTTAGTCCGTTTACACCTTACAATATACTTTGGAATTATGTCTCATCATATACTCCGTAAGTGTGATTTTGAGCACTCCTCATTTCAAAACCAATGTTGAGCTCATCCAGAGTTAAATTCTCTTCTCACTACTTTAGTTCCTGACTGTCACGCCAAACAACTATAACTTAACGCCCTTGCCATATTTATGAACTTTCCCTCCTTCATTTCATACAATTCTTGTTAAATGACCCTTATGGACTATTCTCAGCTGGAGCCTCTATTTTAAGTCTCCAGCTACCTATTGACACCAAATTACTCCAGGAAACCAGAAAATACTATTAATTCCTTACTATTTTGGCGGACCTCTTGTGTTGTCTTCTATACGAGCCAAATTCATGCTTTATCTACGGATTAGCGGGTGGTGCCAAAGTTTTTTATAATATAGTTCATCTCTTAAATCATCATTCTCAAACATATTTAATTGATGCTCTATCTTAGTGCATCTGTATATTCAATGGCTTTACAATAAAACTTATTGCTAAGAACCGAAAAGGCCTGATTCAGATCTCGCGGGATCCTCTGGATTCACTCTACAATCGTGACACGACGACTCCTTGTTGGTAGATCCCCAAATCAAGGTCTTTCAAATCTTCGGGAAGCATAGACGTACTACTTTTTTTTTCTCAGAACCCACTACAAGCGGAAGTCGATCCACCACCGAGATTATTCTGCAGCACATCTAGCATAATTATACTTATTCAATTATCAGTCACAACGCAAACCAGCCTTCAACTTTCTAGAAGTGAATATAACTAAATGTCGCGCTTCTCCAATCACTCGATCTTTCCCTCTGAATGATACTAGGTTGAACACTCATCCTTTTATCTTTCACATTTTTCTTCTCATACCACACATTTCGCCTCTGCTGCCTAGACTATAGCAAAAAAATAAAAAAAAAAAATAAATATAGTTATATATATATATATTAAAGTAATATATGGTATATATATATTATAACAATATTTACTTGCTCTCTATTATATACACTAATAATGTATCTGCAGATACATTAAAACTTAATTACTCTATTTACTATATATATATATAATTACGCTCTTGCGAAAGTTTAAAGTATGCCTCATTTTAGGCAAAGAAAGGCATGTGGTGAGATCTACATGTATGCAATATACGTTCTTTGATACATTTTTCTAACTCTTCTTTCTTTCTTATCTAACTCCTTTACTATTATTCCCTTAAATGATATGAGCGTGTCATATATAAACCATAGTCATATGCAAGTGTTTCTTCACCGTGCAACTGAAGCCTTCATACTGTTGAAACATACAACGACATAAAGCAATATTACCGTTCTAATGACACATGAGATTTACAACACTTAAGTGTCTCTCCGTATATAAGGATGACAGCCCAGGACTTTATTCCGAACACCCACACCCCTTATAATTCAGTTATATCCCACCATTTCATTTTATATTTACTAGCGCTCGCAGAAATAGTTTACTTGCCAGTCGGGTCAATCAGGTACACATATCTCTTACTCACACCTTAACGCAGTCTTCTCCATCGGAGAGTTTCGAGCGCACAAGAGAAGCTCAGCGGACCACTATAGTTTAAGTCGTCCAAGTGTGTTTCATAGAGTTGCGGTTTCTTTACTGACAAATTTCCAAATTCTTTTTACTCCTTCCCATGGCGTGGGTGGAAGGGCGCCTTGGGTGTGCCTTCCCCAGGTGTGGGTCTCACTATTACCGAATACAACCAGCACTTCCTATTTCCCTTACTCAGGAACGATCCCCTCGGTTACTTCCTCTCCAATTCTCATGCACCTAATTTCTTCTTCAGCCTTTCTTTGCCCAAAAACTCGACATTTCTGCTGCCTTTTCGCAAACATTCCATTTTTACTTTAGCACTTTCATATCCTACTCTTCTTCTCTTCTTGCTCTTCTCGGTGGATCGGTTCCCAACACACTCCCACTATATCGGATCGCTCGAGCTTAACAAAACCGCTACATTTTCAGGTCTCTTAATCCACTATGACCTTATATACCATCATTTTCAACATATCATACTTTTTCATTTTATTTCCTCTCACTTTTACCTAACTTTCTTTTTACTAAATCATCACACCAAACTCATCCTAATATCTAATTCGCTCATATGTCTTTTCGGCATGGCAATCCTTTTTCATTCACTCTAGAGCTTCTTCTTCACACCTAGACGCAACCACCCTCTCAAAAGCTATGTCTCATCCTGTAACACTCCATTTGAATCTATCTCTAGATCTATTACATCTCCTCGGCATACTCCGACCATAGTCTCCACTACCTCACTCTATCCATTTAACACATAATATCATTGGTAACCAACGCTTTGATTGATACCTTCTATTGTAACTGCCCTAGTACACTCTAAGCACTTTTGCACCAAAGTTCCCTTTTACATCCATACTCTACCCATACGTTATAACTATGCCACTCGCAAACCTATACCGTGCCCTATTACACCATTCAACCTTTTGTCGCTCTCACGTACAACTTTGTTTCAGTTTTCATCTTGTAGTTCATTCTCATTCTACACAGTATCCCTTCATTCATATTTCGCCAAGCGCTATTAAACCATACCATTACTTCCTTCACATTAAATTACTCTAAACTGCAGACCATTTCCACTGTTCCAGTCAAATCGCTTCCTCCAATTCCTTATCATTCACTTCCAGCATCATTATCTCTTCTTTTCACATAGATGGTGAACTGCTCTCCTTCCATCCTTCATCCAAGACCCAATAAACTACATTATTAATCTCTCTTTATATACTACAAAGACATTTCATTAAAATCTGTATCTCAGGCACTCTACACCTCTCTTTACACGTCTCTGCCCAGACAATGCTCTCTCACTCCACAGATCCGTACTCAAACTCTCTTCTAGAAACTTCGCCTACACTCTCAACAAATACACATTATCTCTAACTTCGTCAACATTCAAACTACTAAAGCACGAAGATATCGCACGACTACCTATTCCTCACTTTCTCTCACTCCATCAGTTTTCTCATCTTTCCTCTATTTCTTTAGACTTCCCTAAACCATTTTATCTTCTTTCAATATACTTCCACGCAATATTTTCTGGCTCTCCTTTGTGAGAAAGTCTCTATCTCGGATTATTACCTTGTCATAAACGCCCGTTATCCGCCACTCATTACTTATACTTTCTGAATACAACCCAAGGAGAGAAATAACAATCAACCTATAGTACTCGCCCAGCCTTACTATTTAACCATTCTCATTTATACTATACCGTCTAATTCCCCAAATTTATATACTCACTATATTATATATATATATATATTAATACGAACATAACTACCCACCATATTTAATTAGGATACCGTACCTACAGTAACATTAATCTATATAATTTCTGGAGCTCCTACATATTTATAATATTTCCCCATCTATAAATATACATATTTTACAAGTTTAATATATTTATCTACAGAAACGCGAGGCCCTCTCATATATATCTTCAACATTCTACATTCTCAATCTATATTGAGACACATAACATTTATCAATTCATACATACATTGGCGGTCAGCATATTTATTATTATTGCTTAAAATGTATTACTCTTTATAAGAATTCTTAAAGTACTCATACTCACTCAATATAATACAAAATATATCCACTCTTTAGTTACCTTCTCCGAAACGCATAACATACGCTATCGGCAATTCTTTCTCCCCCTTCTCATATTTCCTCATTCCTACTTCCATGAGCACAATAATAATTAGCCACTATACTACTCATATATCATTATTCTTACTATATCATCAATACACGTACGTCCTACTCTTTTTTTTATTAATACTGATATACAGTACTGGAGGGCATAATAATTTCATAATATTTACTCCTATTGATTTGGTTTCTTCTCGACATATTTTATAATTCCTGTTATTCTTGACATTATTATCACTTTATCCTCTATACATACCTCCGGAATAACTATATGCACTCTATATAAGTACTTAACATCATCATATATATCTACACATAATCTACCTATTATTAACTCGTACGATCCACATCCCTTCCATATATCCTCTACATATATATACTCATAGCACCCCCATAATTATAATAATCACTTAATAAATAATACTACTATAATCAATATTAACAATATAATATCTTCATTTCTTTGCTTTACTTCTCAGCACTATCACATCTATTGCCATACCTAACTGATAAACTCTAAGCCAAACGTAAGAGATAAGTGATGCTAGTCACCACAACGCCATCAGAAAAAGAAAATAGCATGTAAGCTAAAACTGCACCAACAGATTTTTCGTGCAAATAGCATAAAGATCAACAGGCTCTACTCTCATCCCGCTCCCTCTGTCACAATTTATTATGTGCAGAGAATCGTCAACGACCACAACATAATACATCAACCTTACAGCGCATCAAATCTCGGCGAGACTACCTGATCACAGACCCTACAACTAATCGCGTAAATCGCATACCATGTACGCGCCTCTTAAATCCCACCATGGCCCCTACAATCTACACTCATCTCAATAACCATTATATTAACAATTTTATATTATCATTGAATTACAATAAGTACAAATTAGTACTTTCACAGTTCCCTCAATCTTCTTGGAGAAAGTTATATCTAATATATTAAAAAACTCATATATACCACATTTTAATAATATTCAATCATAAATCTAAAAATAATACCTACTACTAATCACTAATATATATATAGTAATTCAAATTCATTATATTTTTATACAATACTACCTATCATTACTATAACAATATACATATATATACCTAATCTTATATATATAATTATATACTCAATTACTAAATATTCAATCAATTAAATTATATAATATTAAATTATTTATAATTTTTTTTATTTTTTTTCATCAGTAAATATATCTGAAAAGCGTCTTAAACAACTGATGAATAAGGAAGAGGACCAAAGAATTCTCGTAGCAGCATTGAATCCGCGATCAAAGAACTCATTCATGAGAATAGAAAAACCTTAAGTAATGAAGAAAAGAAAATAGAAGTGATGGAGAGAGACACTGAAATGAGAAAGGATTTTAATGACGGTATTTTGGCCGTAGCTAAGTTGGAGAAGTTTGAGATGCCAACAGCCATTTACCTTACACCTGAATTATGGACTCCCGAATCTGGGTTGGTGACCGCCGCCTTTAAACTAAAAAGAAGACAAATTCAATCGAAATACAAAGACGCAATTGACAGAATGTACGGTGCTTGATGACATTACTATTGATAAAAAGTTACAGAATAATAAATTCTTACTGTAATTAAAAATATCCGTCTGCGAAATAAGTCACTCTCTCCATTATGATATCTTAACTTGAACAAACAATTCCGTAATGCCTAAATTGTTATATATTTAGTTAACGCTAAATCCTAGAAGCCGAATCAGAGCCCTAATCAATGCTTTCAACAACATTTGTTTATCTAAACAATGACTTATGTAATATATTAATAAATTGCTAATACCAGCCTCGTGTCTTTATCACCTTTTATACCCATTAAAAAAAACCAAACATAAAACAGCCCACGAAACGTTTCGCGAAGAAAGACTTTGTCGATCCCACTACGCTGATTATTTCTTGAAGATTTTAAAAAAAAAAAAAAAACGAAATGAAAAAAAAAAAAACTTACCCATATAATTGATATAACCAATACTAGACGAGTATGCAGACCTGAAGGAAATATACAATGTTTAAATATAGTGATTCGAGCCCTAATAAATTATCGTCTTCTTATAATTAAAAAGTGACACAATATTTCTGTTTATACTTTAACCATAGTAATTAATTTAGTACGTATTGATTGGACTTAATATTTTATAATTGTATTTATAACGTACCATCTTATATCGTATTGACTCATCAGATGTTAAAAATTAATGACCTTTAGTATTTATATATAAATTCAAAAATTGTAAGATTATAATTAAATGAATATATTTAATCACACAAAAAACACTAAGTGCAAACTCATTCCTATTCTTTTGAAAACAAAAATGTTCTGTAAAAAATTAAAGTGATTTCACTTTTTACTAATCATTGTATTACTCCCCGTGTAAATAAATTCATTGGACTTCCAAGACTAAAACCAAAGCAAAGTCATAGCTACGGAAATCTCTGAGATCACTAAAACCAAAAAAACTGATTTTCAATGTAACTTTATTTTTACTATTAGATTATACAGTAGTTCATTATTGAGAAAAATAATATATGATCCAGAATGATTTAATACTATATTCTATTTACAAAAATATATATGAATTATTTTATTTATAAATTCATAAGCTTAAAATTAACCATGTACTATTCTAACATATTAAATATTCTGTCCCAACTTCTATATAATAACTCAACCCGCAAAAGAGTAACCCAGATTCTCTAAGCACATTATCTATAGGTATGAATTAATGTGATACAATTTTCATAAAACTATATTGAACCAAAATGTAAAACAAATAAATAAAAAAATTGCAATAAAAAGTATACCAACAGTAGATATAGTAAGAATAACTATATTTTACTTTAATAATAAAATCTCGACAATCTTGATTATAAATACTTATGACTTAAAACTAGCGTAGTCTGCGAGACATAAACAACAATGTTTGTGATTACATTCAAATCGTTTAGATAAATAAGGTGACAAGGTATGAATGTAGTTAAGCTGATGCATGATATTAGATCACCAAAGAAGGTAACTCGGTAAAAAAATAGAAAAAAAAAAAATTTGTATGTAGAAGCAAAACAAAATAGGTTAACTGAATGAGTTTGGGAGGTAGGTATGAAATGCGGTGATAGTACCAAAGGATATAAGTGAAGCTGCATCTTGGAAGAGAGAGTTGGGGATAATCTCCCATAAAATGATAAGGTTAATAGGTACTATTCTCGATGACTGCATAAACACTTTGATGGTTGAGGGAAACTCCCGAAATTTTAGCATCCACATTGGTAATCCACATGCTCTAAGAAAAATAGGCTAATTGGCTACTATTGTGGGGAGATGCTTACATATGAATGATAAATCAGCAGATTAATAGAAATGCCAATTTAAACCGAGTGTGAAATCCAATAAAAAATGTAAGGCCCAACATTTTGTGCGAGTTGAAAAATCTTGAGTGTAAATAGGCGCTACATGGAGTGGTATCGTTGAACGAAGGATTGGAGGAGAGAAATAATACTCCAGTACTCTAATATCACAGAGAGCTGATGTTATTAGAAGAACAAGATTGTTTATCTTAGGTTAGTAACCACAGGCGCCCCAATACTCGTAGATCAATCACCTCGTGAATTATAATAAGAATTTGAATTTGAAAAATTTCAAGTCGTAGAAACTTGAATTTTATATTTTTATGGACTTGAATAATAGGTGCGTGCTATCAGAATTCAGTTATTAATAGTGGCAAGCTCTTGATGCATAGGCAGTTTGGGGAGTAGATGTATAGGTGACATGCTGTCCACGGATCCTGAATTGAATCAAAAAGTACTGCGTGTCTCTCGAATAGCGTGAGCAAGATGTAAGAGCTGAGATGCAAAGTTGAGACTGAAGTATTAATATTAATCCCGTGGGTAAGGCTATCATTACACTTTATACAAATGGCATAGGAGTGACCTTTCCCAAGACATTAGACCGGATAAGAGAAGGTGAATGGCCAGGGAATGCATAATTATTGTACGCTAGATGATTTGAACAATTTGATTGTGGTGATATACTGAACCAGAAAGTTTGAGAGCGATTGGTAATGGCGTCCCTTGCTTCCATGTAAGTTAAAAAGACCTGAGCCCCGTTTCAAAGTAAATTTATATAAGACGCACAAATGTGATTGGTGGTGAGTAGAAGGAGAGTTCGCGTGTAGAAATCATTTTTGGATTTTCGCAGTCCATTGAATACAAAGCTAAATCAGGAGTTGAATATTTAAGGCCCATACCATGTGGGTGAAAAGAAATTGGATGATATTTAAAGATACAAATTGTTGATGAAACCCCAGGAAACGGATAATGCAGAGTGTGCATAGGACAGTTGTAGAATGGCACGCGCAGAAGCGTGCGGCATGCTAATATCAGACTCGCTCCGGATATAAATCCTCTGAGTGGCATGTCTAAGGAATCCCGCACAAAAGGATCCTTGACCGTCCACAATAGGTGTCACATTCGAGGGTACTCGTACTGTTTACCGGTGTTTAAAGTATAGTCGTGTAAACTTCTGTGAGTAGTGGAATAATATGCAGGTTACCATAGATCTTAGGTACAATCTATGAATATCAGTCTTGGACATCTTCACGCAGAAAGGTTTAATGATATCGCGAGAATTGATTAAATTTTAGAAAGGTAGTTTAAAGAGTGATATTGATGTGAGCTGTAAAGGATGAAAAATGATGACGAATAAAACGAGATGTCCAACCTTAAGTATGTTGTGGCAATGGCAAGGAATCGGATGATAAGTTCGGTTGGCTAGCGATATATAGTCGTGATTGGCTGGGTAATCGACGGCTGGGGAGACTGCAAACGAAAGAGTGGATGAGTAACAGTAAAGGAATGTCTGAAGGAAAGGAACATGTGAGTGTGCACGAGGCGAGAAAGAAAAGGTGGCATAATCAGAGATAGCGGAGATATTAGGGAGTATGATTGTGGAACTGGCCCACTGAATGAAAATCTACAAATTAATTAGATATCACAGTGAGAGTCCATCGCAGACCCGTTAAGTACTAGGGCGGATTTTTTTCTTAAACTGCGACGAGCTCTCAATTAGGGGTATGGAGGAGGTTACTTTCGATTTACGTCATGTTCTTATACTAAAATTTCTTGATTTTTGAAAAGGTTTTGCGCCTTAGAAAAATGATGGATGACCTGGCAGATGGTATTATATATATATATATTATATATATATAATATATTATATATATAATATATATTATATATTATATTATATTATATTATATAATAAATATTATATATATTAAGAGTTATTTATTATATAAATATATAAAAATATATATTATATATATATATATATAGTGGTTATAATATATTATATATAATTTATATATATATATATTATATGTATATAGGGGAGAGTACACGCATACTCGAAGTGATGAAATTACCTCCCAATTTATTAATGCTCGGGTCTGTCTCTCTCTCCTTTTGCGTTCATAATTCTTCACAACTTATCCTCCAAGCATTACAATTTAATGACCACCTATTTATATCCACCATACTCTAAAGTACACACCCTCTTACGGATTAACACTTTACAGACATCCCTTACTATTCATAATCCCTGTAGTTGTTGCGGGGTGAGAAAGGAATATGCCACAGGCTCTCGCTTATCCTCCTGCGGATCGCTCGTAGGTAGCCAGAACCTCACGCGGAGACGGACTTCTACGCTTAGGTATATTATAGAGGCTGCCTACTAACAGTCCTCTATTCTCTAGCCTAAAGGAATGCTTATTGCTAGCCCGCCAACCAACAGCCTCAGGAGCAACGTCGTGGAAATCCGTGCCAAGTACACGGCCCTTCTATCCTTTTCGCGCGCAAACCATATGTTATAGACATCCGTAATGTGGCTACACTGCCGAATGCTCACAAGAGGAATAATATGTATCGAGGTAGAGAGGAGTAGCAGGTTCTGACCTCGGACTGTATAATACCTCACAAAGGGTCAAAATGTTGTATTCTGTCTCAGACTCCGCTGACTGCTAAACAAAGCTCTGAAGGCAACCCCACGTACTCTGAAAAACTGCAGTGGTTTAGCGTGATCGGAAAACTTGATCGTGTGTCTCTAGCCAGGTGGTTGGAAAATGAATGCAACAATCAAACCGACGAGGATAAAGATGAACAGAGTAATCGCACTTTTGATGAGTAGACCTTGTGGTCAACCCCGAAGCTATGCGTAGACTTTTGATTTTAGTGTGAGTCTAGTTAAATTCTTAAATCGCGCTTCCTTAAGTTTGAAAATTACATAAGGTATGTGTGGTTGTCGCATATCGTATCGTCCATCTGAGGGAAACGTTGAAGTTAGTAAGTCAATCAGCATTGTAATACCTTTAGAGGATACTTCTGAATCATGCTTCATGATCAGTATAACTGTGATGATAGTCGAAGCTTCTCATAGTGTATCTTCTGCATAGTTACCTCTCGCGTGTGATCCTTATCATTAAGCGCTTCAGGATACATACGTACTCTTAAATTAAAGGTTGCATCTATCACTACAATTTTAAGGTTGATGGTGTCTATCTCACACCTATAAGCTAACAGTGCTCCGCCGTATGGTAGGTTGTCGCATTCAGTGGGAGTGAACATAGCGATTGAACTTGGTAGAGGATACTTAGATTGATTTTACTGTGTACTAGATGATACCATGGATCACATGGTGCTTTACGTAAACTTTTCTCCATATCTTATAAAACCATAGAACACAAGTATCCATGAAGGTGATACAATACCTTAGAGTTTGCGCTCGCTCAGCGTATGCATGATAGGGATCTCGCATGAGAAAGTATTTGCATTACGTTCTTAGTGTGAGCTGAATGAAGGAGATGCTTGATAATAGTATGTCGATGTGTGAGCCAACGATGTTTATAATCTAGGCTATCGGGCAAATTTAGCCGTATTGGGCCATTGTGACCTCTTGGCATAACATTTTGTCTGCTTCTCATGTGATACACTCATAGACTTAATTCTAGATGCGCGTTGCCGCCTCTTGTGGATCGATGAGTCAAGGACACATACCGCGCCTGATACTCTCGAATGAGAACGTTACAGGGTACTTTTAGACTCGCGTGCGTGCAGTAACGATTCAAATCTTGAACGCTAAGATCAAATAAGGCTTCACATCAATGTGATGGGTAGCTAGGATCTCGTCTACGCTAACACGGTGACCCTACTCTGACATGCTATGATACAGGTTGTAACTATTCTCGAGCCCCTCCTAATCTGGTTGGTACAGCTCAACCTGCGAAAAGAGATACGTCAATTGTACTCCTGAATTCCTGTTGCAACACGCGATACGTGTTTGTGGCTGTGCTAAGATAGTTGCGCCGAAGTCAAGAAACTCCGTATGATACATACGTGTACTCGGCTGAGAATGAAGAGGCTGTAATTGAATAGGTGAGCCGCCGTTAAGGTAAAAAAGAGCTTGTTTGAATGTACTGAAAGCAAATGATGAAGACTTCAAAAGGAAAAGATTGATTGGCAACTTAAATCTTACGGTATGGAATAACACACAGCCAATTTACTAAACAGGCCATGTTCATCGTTTCTTGCCAGTTACGCCAAACAAACCAACGCGAAGGTGTGTGTTATAAAACCCCAATGACCACGTATTTATTGACGAAAATTGGAGGAAATGTAAATGCGCCCGACAAGTGACAAAGGAGAAATAGTGGAGCCTCTCATACTCGCGATAGGTTACTTGCGCTCGAACAGCTGTATAAGTAATTCGACGTAATAAGGGGGAATCTGCATCCGCTCATGATCTAGCCATTGGCTCGAGTCCAGTCTTTTTTGTTACTGCCTTATCGACGTAGAGTGTGGAGTGTAGGACGCACTTGTTCGGATAAGGAACATTATCGATACTAGGAATCTTTTTCACGATAATTAACTCATAGTTAATGAAGAGGTGAGATAAGTGCCTGCGTTTAGTGCCAGGTATCTACGCAATGGTGCAAGAGGAATAATATGCGCTATTGCTTTGTAGGGAATAGCGTTTGCCTTATAGATCAGCTTGCACGTGATGGTTAATGAGCGTGCTATTCATTCGATGTGGATAGAAAATAGATATTGCAGGAAATGAGTAATAACACTATCGACAGTTAATGATATATTATATCTGCATAACCCTCAGTTAATTATGACATCTTATAGCATCGGATTGTCTCTCGCAGATAGACGTGATTTGTGAATTGTGACTCATATGAATACGTTGTGTCATATCTAAGCGTCTCATACTAGAGTCGCTAAATGCTACCTTGTTTCTAGTTCCAAGCGCCTTGTGCGCGGAGATCCGTGTCGCGTAAGTCACATCGCTAGCCTATATTAAGCGCACTCTTTCGGCTAAAGGGTGACACAGGCAGGGATAAACCTGTGTGCCTTAGTAACTATATAGGGGAACTACTAGTTGATTGTTCCCCTTATAATTTCTGTAGTGGAACAGTTCCCGCGCTTTTTCATATTGCCCCTTACCCGGTATTTTGGTCGAAAAGATGTCTATTAGTGCCACGGGTTATCGCATATTACCGGGTGGGCTATCCTCCATCCCCTCCTGAAAGAGAACCCTGATTGGTGAACCCTCATAAAGACCAACGGTGATAATAGCATTTCAGACAGAAACGTCAATCTCAGCAATCACCTCGCAACGCGCCCTCTCCCTAGGTAGGCATTGTGTGGATCAAACATCTTACTCACTTCGCTGAAACAAAAATGATGAGGAAAAATAGGAAGGAACAGAGTAAGCCATATGAGGGCAATAAATTAATTATTATAGCCAGGGTTTTCACTCTGAAGATTGTATCAATCACAGCCGTATTGATAGAGTTAATAGGGAAAGCGTTATGGCGGAGGTGTTAGGCTGAATGTATATGAGGGTGTTGGGTGGGAGGGGCTTCTGAATTGGAATTCAAAAAGTATGTATGACGTTAGTGAAGCGTGTTTGTAAGAAAAAAATGGTGTCAATGGTGATTGGTTTATAGGATTAATAGCGGAGTAAGCACGGGTGTGTTATGTCTCCTTGGTTTTTAATGTATATGGATGGGGGTTATGAAAGAATTCGTGAAAGGGTGGGGTGATGGCAGGGAAATGGTGTATAGAATTGGTGGTAGAAGGAGATGAGGCGTGGAGGCCCTACCTATTATATGGGAATGATTTGGTGTCTGCTGTTGGCGATCTAGATAGAGAATAGAGTTGAGAGGATTGTGAGAGATCTTTGGCAGGGTAATGTAAAAGGAGGCTTGAAAGTAACGTGAGGTAAGAAGTTAAAGGGTGTTATGGGTTGGCTTGGTGAGGACAGTCCATCAGTGTGAAGTTATGGTTTTTAGAATGTGTGAGCTGGTCTCGGAGCCAAGTGTCATGAGGTTTAAATTATTTAGGCTGTATTGTGTTGGATGAGAAGGGAACGATGATGCAGAGTGTAGTAGGAAAGTTGTGATGGCAGGAAGGTTGCTTGGTGGAATTAAATCGTTGGTGAATGTAAAGGGACTAAGTCTTGAGTGCAAGCTAGAGTCTTACATGAGGGTATGTTGTTACTGTGTTATTGTATGGGTAGTTGAGACTATGGTCTGGGAATAAGAGGTATAGATCTAAAGTTTCAATGTGTTCAGATGGGACAATCTTAGGGGTGTGGATGAAGAAGAAGAATTTAATAAAATGAGGAATGAACTTATTAGAGAGCATGTGTGTGTTGAAGAAAGGGGTAAAATTCGAGAGAATAACATGAAAGTCATGTTAGAGATTGGTTTGGTCATGTGGAAAGGATGAATGAAAGTCGGTGGTTAAGCAGAAGTTATAGTGGAGAGTGTGTTGGGAACCGACCGGCTGGGAGACCGAAGAGAAAGTGGATTCAGAGTCGGTGAACGAATGTCGAAGGAGAGAAATGTGAGTTTGGCAGAAGGCGAGAATAAAGGTGCATGATAGGAGAGAATGGCGGGGTTTGTAATGGGGATGCTGTTTGTGCCCACCTGGGGCCAGGGATGACCCTTACATTTGGACGATTATTTACCTGGCATAGATTGAGGTTCCGTCGCGGTCCATGATGCTCATAGGGTGGATTTTCTGTCTGATGACGAGCTCTTCACAATTAATGGAACAGAGGGGCGGGTAAGGCTGGGCTTTTCTTTATCGGAGTTTGTCATTTCTCCTACTTGCTTTATCTTTTTCCGATGCTGTTCTAGCGCACATCTTTACCCCCCAGATATCTTGGGGGCAAAGCAGGAAGATGAAGAAAGAAAGAAAGAATAGAGTCTGGCTATATTAATAAATTTAATAACTCAAAAGTTATATAATATTATATATATATTAGTATAGGTTGTTAAATAATTTATAATTTTCGTTATAATTGAAAAAGTAATATAAATAACAATAACTATAATAATTATAAATAATATATAAAATCTCAAAATAACTTCTATTACACATATATTTATATATAAATTCTATATACCTATTATTATTATTTACATCAATATTTCATATATTATTCTTATTTTATATAATTTTATAATTGTATATTTCACTAATTAAATTTAGTTATAATAATTTTAACTTAACCTATATAAATAATATTAATAATTTCTTTTCTTTTTTTTTTTTGTGTTTAACTATCCAACAGCGAGATCCAAATTACCAATTTCCGGGGCGCGCGCCAGTGTATACTTAGGGACCCCACCTTACGGGTCCCTCACACAAGCTGCGTCCCACACCTGGTTGAAACTAAACAACTATCCAATCACCCATGGTGGCTGGTCCTGGATCTTACTATTTCAATACGTCAAGAAAAGAATTTTAAATAGAGAAAATGAATATTCAGATCTAATCTAAAATAAACAAACTAAACAAAGTGTAAAATGCATTATAAAGTCCTTGTATTACATAACAAACCATCAAAATATTATGGAAGATATTTCACTTCTTGTAGATCACAAGAACAATAGCATATTCTACTAAAAGTTTCGGGGAAGATCTTGTCGGATAAGATAGGATAATCTTTTGGAAAGGTGTTTTATTGCGGATGTAAAAAGTATGGAGAAATAACGGCGGCGGTTACTTACCGCAGTTCCAGCTTGGGAACAAATCAATTGAAGACTATGTTGCGAAACAGATTTGCCGGGGTATTTACTTCGATCAAATTGCAACTGCTGAGGGGGTTTCGCTCAATCATTGATAGAGGTGTACTGTGTAGTGTATATTAGTATGGCCTCCTAATACGGGAGGCGTGCAAGTTATCACTCGTTGTAAGCGTTTTCCAGTCTCAAGGTGAAGGACATGCAACCACTCCCCGATGATCTCGCTTTATAATTCTAAGTTTACGCCGTCCTCTTGACTCATTCGTCCCAAAGCCACGCTCTTGCAATTTTAAGAGTACGTAAACTTACCTTGTTCTTGCAGGTAGCCAGGATTGTCATCGCAGCTCCTGATTGGGCATGGGATAAGGCCTTCTTGTTCCGAATGGGGCATCCGGTACGTTATGGGTACCTGGGAACATTCTTAACTGGGCCAGAATATTGAGCAAAGGTTTTGCCATTTTTGGCACATCTCTCTGTCTATGCTCGATTCAGTTCCCAGTTATTACCCCATCCATCCTTTACAGAGAAGGCGGCAATCTAACAATAACATAATATTTTGTTCTTGCGTTCAATGGATGTCCAGGACCGAAGAAATAATTTTTTTTTTTTTTTTATTTTCGGATTTCTTGTTCGGTGAGAACTTCTTCGGGGAGAGCCAGTTAAACGGGGGGGGGAGAATTTTTTTTTGTTTTTACCCATTTTGGTTTCAATTATTCTCCTACTTATTCTTTCTTGGAATAACCCATAAAGGGGTTTTAAGCGCTTGTAAGCGCAGCTGTAGCGAATCTGAATAATAATGACACTAAGATAAATCTTGTGTTAAGGATAAAGAATCAGGAAAAAGCGCAATCATATAGCCAATAATTCTGCTGTGAAAAATTGAAGCATGAGGGGGAGGGGGAGTGTAGGGAAAGGTTGCGATCTAGGAAGACTCAGTTCAGATTCGCTGCCCCCACTGTTCTCCTCGTGTCCTAGTTAACAACGCCATCTCAAGTACTAACATCATCTGGAGAGTAAAATCATCACTGAAACATGTGGACAGAGACAAAGATATGATAGCTTCTAACAAAACTGCTACGCAGAATGGCTTGATTTGGAGAGAGAGGTCAGCCAAGCAATTAATGTGGGAAAGCGCCGGCAACCCACCAATGGTAGATGTATCGCTCAATCATAATTTCAGGAATCGTCCGGGCAACTCCCGTAAAAGGCGCATATTAAGGAAATTAGGTGCCTTAGCTGTGGAAACCGTGTTCGCCCAAATGGCCAGTAATTAAGGTTCTGAGGCCACCTCCTTGCAGAATCGGTATTGTCAGGGTGCAATGGACTTGGTATTGGTTGAGTATTGAAAACAGAAAGATAACATTGTACACAATGATGCTTATTCTCTTTCGAAGAGGGAGAGTTGGCAAATCACATTGGCTGAATCAAACTTTTCAAGGACATTACCCGAGGGGACCGAGGTCTCGGAAAGGCTCCAGTGGAAAATTATAGCGGATCAGCATACGTTTTGTATGGATCCAAACAGATAGCAGCTAGAGATAGGGAGCGAGAAACAAAACTGACACAAAAATATCCCGAGATAGCACAGCGAGACGACCTACGAATAGGGCGTTTATATCGACGTTAAAAGGGACTTGCGATCAGCACCCCAGATTTTTGAGGTGAGATGACGTAACAGGTCAAGAGCGCGATTACAAGTTGTTTTTAGGTATTTTAATATGCTCTCGGTGAAACATAATTTGTAAGTTGGTTCTAGATTGAGCCCTAGAATATTTGCCTGTGTGTTACCTGGATTTTTATGTGCGATACTACAATCTATAGAGGTTATGGTTCAGCTGTTGAAATGCCTACTTTAAGAATGTGGCAATGTTCTTCTCGATCCCTTTTTCTTTTGTAAATAAGCACTGCTGAGGATTGTGCTATTTCGAGTGGAGAGAAAATGGAAGCCATGGGAGTTATCTTAGTTGGTGAAATATTTTCTCAAATCGCTAGTTGATCCGAAGTGCGTACGAAGTTGTAAAAATTAAGTAAATAAACCTACGCAAAATATTTTATTTAAAATTATCAATATTATGTATTCAATAGAGAGAATAAAACACTAACGTGGCTGGTCTCTTTCGATAGAAGCCTAATTAAACAATGTTTCATATAATAAAATGGCCGAGCAGCAAATAGTAGTACCACTTAAAACACTACCTGCGGAAAACGCCTTTCAATCCAGTAGTAAAGATGGCGTGGACAGATAATAGAAGAGACACCGAACTTGGACATGGATCTGTTTGACATAAAGACAATTTAATGTGAAAATAAGAGGGAGGTTGTCCAGCGATTAAAACCGAGTGACTATTTCTAACTACTTTAAAACGTCTAGAAATGACAAGATTAAGTCATAAGCTTTTTTTTTCCTTTACTACAAGATCAAAAAGCACCACAGTGCTATTTGCCTTTTTTCTTTTTTCCTTAATTTCACTTACAATAATATAATTTAAAGGGAAAATCACAAGATTACTAAATTCCTTGGTTAACCATTAGTTAAATGTATTTTAGTAGTAGTAAAGGTAATTAAAGGTATTTTAGTAGTAGTTCCATAAAAGAAAACAATATTAAGGGAACATTATCATTAGAAGACTGATTTTAATTCTTTATACTTGTTGCTTTAACTTATTATTGAAAATTCAACAAAAACACACAACATTCTTTCTTATATTAAATATGAGATACCTACTTTTAACCTATACAATCCAATGTAAGGAGCTTGCAAGAGGGAAAAAAAATTCAACATAAATTAAAAGACTCTTATGAGACATATAATATCCAACTGATCAAACAACATAACATAACAGGCCTAAGCAAACAACATGAATGTGCCAAGAAAGCTGTTAAACAATATATCAAACATTTTTAAACAATATATCAAACATTCGCGATCAAAAAACTGATATTATATATATGCATAGATTCTCTTTTTCGCTAATATTTTTTTGGGATAAAAAAAATTCAATCATAATCATCACCATCAAAAAAATTCAATCATAATCATCATCATCATAAATCTTTATATAGCTATATTAGTAAAAAATTCTTATAAAGTACAGAATAAAAGTAAACAAAATATACTATAAAAAAAATACATCTCACTCCAAAAAAAAAAATATTCTAATAATTTAATTCGAATGCAAAAAAAATAGTTCAACAAAAATACCAGCATTTTCCCTACAGTACTTAATAAACTAATTCCCCTATAGTTCCCTTTATCTCCCTTACCCTTATTTAATGGTACTATTCATGCTCTCCTTCTTCTCCAACCTTCGGAACTACGCCCTCCACAAACGCTTTGCTACACAACTTCCACATCCGGAAAATCACAATCTTGACTACATTCTTAATTAATCGTTTCAACAGCAATTCCATCTCCACCTGCTGATTTACCATTCTTCAACTTTCTAAATCTACCTATTACCTCCTCCCTACTAATCGCTTCATCCCCAAAATACCTCTTTCATCTTACAAAATCAAAGCAACACATATTCACTATCACCTCTTCATCTCTGCCAAAGTTAAGCAGATTTTTGAAGTGCTCCCTCCGAACTCTCCTCAGATCCATTTCATCACTCGCGAAAGTTCCTCCCTTATTAATTATTCTATGAAAATTCTTCCTACTCAACTTTTAACCTTTCATACTTCCATTCCGAACAGCTTCCTATTCCATTGTAAGTCTCCATTCACACTTCTTCCAAAACTGTCAAACTGTTCTTTTACCTCTTCTTTCCGTCTACGTATGCAACTTTTAGTCTTCCTTTATAAGCCTTATATATTTCCAAACACC
>JABUQX010063459.1:0-42454 GCA_015478945.1 Trachelipus rathkii | reverse complement strand
TCCTGAATTATAATTATACTTTCACTCTAATTTCACATCATATATCGACTTCAACTCCGGGTTCACAACTTTGGTCTTAATACCTCTATGAGACAATTTTTGAGGTAAGGATGACTGCTTTCAGATTTTATTAACCTGAATTTATTGTTTTTGATTCTTAGAAGGTTTTAAATGATCGCTAGACCATTTTTGATGATTCCAATCGATTTATCGTGGTCTTTTATCGATATTATTAAATTGTTATTTAAATCGTCTTTCTACATGCTCTGGAAGGCTTATTGCATTGCAAATGTCCTGAATTGATAAACAGAAATCGAGGGATAACCAATAAGAGAGCAGTTTTTCTATTTTATTTTTTTCATCGAAAATTTATTATAAGATTTAGATCTTAACAAGGCTGTGAAATCTTTGTATCAGGAATGTTCTTTCTTTAGCTCTAAAGATCCATGAACTTATCATATTAATTGAATTTATATGATTTTTAAATGTCTGGTAAGTTTAATAGGCAAGTTTAAAAGGCTTTGTTGGTTTATCATTTACACTTTTGATAACTTTTGATTGTCCTTCAATTCCTGTTGCCTGTTACGTGGTAGCGATAAGGGGTGATCAGTATTTTGAATCTTCCTTTTCTTCTCTCTCGTTTAATATATTGTAGATGGTGACGTATATCCATTTTTTATTTTTCGTTCCCCAAAATGTGTTTTACTACATATATATCTTTTGTCCTTCATTATTTGGCCTAGTAATCTGGAAATACTTTTTCCTTAAATCTTCACTTACCGTTTCTAGATAATTTCATAACCTTTCATTTACTCTTAGGGCGATGATTCTTCAAATCAGGAAAATAATTTATTGCTGAGTAGATTTTGAAATTGTACTCATTCTAGATGGAAAAGTGGAGAGGTTATTTTATTGTATCTTATGTGAATAGAAGCATTTATTCAATTTCTCTGCCGTCGAGTTAACTACTTGTTAGTTAGTTATCTGGGAACAATGAAACACCTCAACTCAGCATCGGCGTCGGTAAAAGGTCTGCGAATTTGCGAAGAAGTCAACCTTATCTTGAGCTTTTGAATTATCTACACTTTAAACCCATAATCTGTTCTTCCGCCTCTTTGTTCGTTTCCACGGTCGTTTTTGGAAATAGATTAATTTTTCACCTCCAAATACTTTCGTCTTATCCGGTTTTTTTCATTTCCAGAAACAAAACAATTTCTCTCGAGGCACGAGCCACTCGATAGAACACATTTCCCCGTGAATAATCAACGTACTTCTGTGTGGAAAAGAACAAGAATGAACTCGTATTTGCTTCCAAATTTTTCTATCGTATTCAATATCAATCGTATCCAATCATTTAGGCGACAATAACAAACTGCCGTTGAAACAATTTACGCGGAATTTAACCCAATGAGTGAAATCCCAACTCAAATTTTTCGTTACAAGCGGCGGTGACAGAGTGCGAGTACTTTGTAAGCGTTATATTAAAAAGCATAAAATTATTTCCACGTTAGAGTATGAATCTCGTCGACAACAAATCAAAAATATGTTCAGAAGCTAAACGAAATCGGCGAGATCAATCACACATGCACATCACACATTGGTCAGTGGGCGGCGGGCGAACTACTACCTTACTCAAACGAACAACGATCTATCCGCGATGCGTTGCAGGCTTGTTTCGTATTTTATGAGTAATAAATTTGCTACTAAACTAATCTAATACACTAACTATCACTAATGATTAGTGAGTAGGTAGTTAGTTAGATCTGATACAGATAATATTGTTAATAATTTTGTTTTGTGACTGTGCGATGATCTAATCCTTGTACCTATCTTTACCCCTCGGGAAATCCCATTTTACCCCTTTGGGGGTAATTACCCCTCAGGTTGGGAATCGCTGCTCTAAAACAATAGTTATACATAGTATTATTTAAAAAGTATTTAAAGACTTTGACTCTGGGTTCACAACTATGGCCTTAAATAGTATTACTTCTAAACTGTTTTAAAGACACTGACTCTGGATTAACAATCTTGGTATTAAACAGTCTAAGACTATTTAATACCAAGGCTAGTAGTATTTCTTTCCTATTTAAAGGCTTTGACTCTCGGTTCACAACTTTGGTCTTAATAGTCCAAAACAGTCGTTATAAATAGTATTACTTCTAAACTGTTTAAAGGACATTGACTCCGGATTAACAACCTTGGTATTAAATAGTCTAAGGCAATAGTTACACATAGTAGTATTTAAAAACTATTTAAATACTTTCAATCTGGGTTTACAACTATGGTCTTAAATAGTCCAAAACAATAATTATAAATAGTATTATTTCTAAACTATTTAAAAGACTCAGGATTAACAACCTTGGTATTAAATAGTTTAAGACAATAGTTACGCATAGTAGTATTTCTTCACTATTTACATCATATTTTCCTAAAAATTTAATAATTAACGTGTGCCAAATCTACTCTCTATTTATAATATTTTAGTGAGATGTGGCACATGTAAACAACAAGTCAATTTAGAATTTTAAACTTAATTTTAAATTATATTGATATCGTTCGTAAAATGGTAAACATACTTTTTGGCACATGAATCTTATATTGTTGTTTCCAACGTGTGTGTGTGTGTGTGTGTGTGTGTGTGTGTGTTCTAATTACAATATTTTATCCTCTCTTCTTCAGTTAGGGGATGCAACCCCCCCTCCACCTTCAATTATAAGGCTTTATGGAATTCTAGCGTTGCCAATTGACTGTATATGACTTTTTACTATGACTTTTACTTTAAATAATTAATGATTCAGGAGGTGTTCAAAAAAAAAGAACATAACAATTGCCTTTTGCATGCATGCATGCATTAACTGTATATTATATATTAACTTTTAACCATTCCACTAAAACTGATAAACTTTAGCTAAGTCGTGGCTGCAGAATCGGTTAGAAGATAATCCTAATCCGATTCTAATTCCGGATCCGATTCCAAAAACTAAGAATCATAACATTCCGACTAAGATTCCAATTATTTAGGATCATTCTATTCCGAATCTCTTTTAGTGATTGCACTAAAGGTGTAGCAATCTTGCCAATTCCTCCTCTTTCTGGTCCTTAGCAAAGAATTTCTAATCCAATTTTGTTTCTTACTATTTTCTTCTTTCAGCTGGTAACAACCGGGCGTCTTGCTTTCTTAAAACTCGGACCCTTTACACAAAATTTTGCCTCAAACTCTATTAAAAATGGTTCAGGTTTTATTCCTCTCGTTTTATCTACTCCACCTATTATGACTAATAAAAGCTTCCAAAGAATTTATATATTCTATTCTCTCCAGTCCTGATCTTAAGGAATGAGATCCTAACGACATACCTCCTGTGATTCCTAAAGCTAGTGCTTTTTGAGTTTGAATTCAAACTTAATAAATTGTTTAGTTTCTACGCAATGACTTTTACTTTTCAGTTTTCCTGGAAACGAATTCATTCAACCTGTTCCGGAATCGGGGAACCCTTTTTAATCATCCGACTACTGTCCACTTGCTCTATCGTCTGTTCCTTAACTGGAAGACCTGGAGAGTCTTGAATTGACCAATCTAATCTCTCTTTTTGAGATTAAAGTTAATAAATTACTAAACGCAAAGCATTTCGAAAGTCTGTCGAAATACAAAGCTTTAAATTCTAAATTATCTTTATTCTGTTTTCACTTTCCTCTCCAAATATCTTTCTACTCATTCTATAAAGCTGCTGTTGTAGACTGACGCAAGTTTTTTTTTTATTAGAAGTATTAATAATGCTTGATGGGGGTGGTGGGGTTTGTAACATAGCTTACCTTCTGTTCATTAGTAACCTATCCTACATTACAATTTCTATTTCCGCTTATGCTGATGACCTTCATTGCATAACTTTGTTTTTTCATTTTGATTGGCATCCTACCAAAGGTCAAATAAAATTGGTACGGATATGAATTACGAGCAATTGGCCTTCAATCTTTCTTGTATCTTTAACTGACTGGAGCAGAAAAAATGTTGATTTCAATAATTTTCACCGAACACATTTTTCCACAAGATCGGAACATCTTCAAAAACGACCAATCTAACCTTCGTGTGCTCAAAATATTCTTGCAATATCCCCTTCCCATGATTTTTTGAATTTTGTAAGGATCAAATTCCCTACCTAAGCAAACTTAGTCTTCTCCTAAGCTTTCACAAGCAACCTCACTTGCCCAGAGGTAGCGATGTTTAAATATTCTGAAATATCGTTTTTATGACCTTGTGGGGGGGGGAAACTTTCATTTAAAAGCGACAAACCTCAATAGTTTATTGCCTAAACCGCAAAACTCTGCCAACTCTGTGGTGCTGGTTTTTACCTGAATGAAGGGAGGAATAAAAAAATAAATATTTGAAGGGTTTTATGATAATTACAATTTTTTTTTCCAATTCGATTTTTCTCTAAATTTATTTTTTCATACAATTACTCCAATTTTGGTTTAAATTATTTTAACGCTTTTTAATATAATTTTGCAACTTTGAATTAGTTTTGCTTCTCTATAAAACAAAATAACGTTTTATACTTTCAAAACTTTTTCAGGCCGAATTTTTTTTTTTTTTTGAGTGGATGTACAGAGATCGTCAAGGATCACTGGTTTGTGGCAATGCTGGGACAGGAGGACCCGTATCTAAACCGAACGCGGGAAGCGAAGGTGTGGAAAATGTCAAATCTTATGCAGTAGTTGGAGTACGAGAAGGACTGCAGTAATGCTGGGAAAGCTGGACCCGTCGCAGGGACGATCTGAAAACCGAACCTGAAAGGATCCGCGAAGAAAATCGAGTTCGTAAAGGAATGCAATAGATAATCAAATTAAAACGGAAAGACGGAGAATCGACTAGGAGATAACGCAGTCGTTCATCGGGAGGTCTGGAGTGGAGAAAAGGTAAAAACATTTGGGGGAGAATGGAAAGTGAAGGGCAGTCTTGGAAAAGGTGTCGAATTGTAGTGGTTGTATGAAGTGTGCAAAATTGACAAGAAGGAGGGGGTTCTTTGGACACGAGGTGGCTATGAGCAAAATTGGTGTGGCCGAAACGAAGGCGAGTCAATACAACCTCTTGGTGACGTTGACGACAACAAGACCACACTCCAAGGGTCGGTTTGATAAGGCGGAGTTTTTTCCTATGTCTGTGCAGGCCAGGAGGGTCGAAACTCACTGCTGATGTGGAGGAAGAAAGGTAATGCTTCTTCAGAGCATCGGGGAGAAACTCTTGAGCGGTCAGTGTGGGTCGCAAAGGCTAGTTTAGTATACCGATCCGCCTCTTCATTACCCAGAATTCCGACATGAGAAGGGATCCAGCAAAATGTCAAAGAGATATACGTCTGGTAAGGGCAAGGTGGAGGAAACGCTGGGGAATATGGATAAGGGGATTTCTGGTGTTCAGGTTCTGTAATGACAAAAGTGCACTACCAGAATCGGAATAAGAGGACGTAGATGGGATTGTCAACGTGGATGATCTCGAGACAGCCATCAGAAGAGCCGCAATATCTCGCCGTAAAAACGGAGGAATGAAAAGGGAACGTATGAGAAACTATGTGGTTCAAAACATAACCGAGGCGCCAACACCCTCCCCAGACACCAAACCGTCCGCGTACACAGAAACTGAGTCCGTGTGGGTGACCAAGTGGGAGAGGGATGAAACTTTTAAATGTGCGAGATGGTGGAGGGACTTGTTAAGTTTGGATAATTTGAAACAGAACTTTGTAGCCAAGAAATTTATATTTAATGTCAATATCATTCTAGGCAGAAATAAAATGGTAATTTGTAGTCAAGAATAATCAGATCACTAATAAATGAAAAAAAATGGGAAAGAGCAAGATATTTATTTTTGCAACAAAATATCCCACGAATCCTGGCCATATGTCCCCATTTATCATAGAAAAATACTAGTAAAAAATGCTTTGCATGACCTTATTAGTACCAAGGAAATTATGTAATTTTCAACAAGACCCACATCAATTCCTAGACCTCAAAATATTTTTTTGCAATATTATTTTCTACCCTAAATAAAGTTCACCTCAAATCTTTACAGAATTTTCAAGAAATCCAAAAACAAAATACAAAGAAAGTAGTACTGAAAACAATTTGGTTACCTTCCTTTGAAAATATTACCAACGCTCAAATAAGCCCCTGTCTCTGTCTGAATGACTGACTGACTGTCTGTGTATGTCTCTGTATGTTTCTCTCTCTCTCTCTCTCTCTCTCTCTCTCTCTCTCAAAAACGCTACCAAGAATAAAGTTTCATTATTGAAAAAAAATAAAAAGATAAAGCTTATCTTTCTTCTACCCAGAAATTCAAAGAACAATCCTTAAAACGTTCGTCCAAGTGAAAAAAATTATTAATTTTACAAAACATTTCCTTCCTAAGGAAAAATAATACATTAATCATTTTGAATTTTTATTGAGTATACATTATACATAATTCTTAAAAAAATCTTATGTGTATTTATCCTATAATCCTAAACTCGAGAGGTATCCCATGTAAAATACATAACGAAAATTGCACTTTAATATTAAATCATGGGATATACAATGACTACTAACACCTTACTCTCTATAATAATAATAATAATAATAATAAAAATTTAGGAACTTAAAATTAACTTAAATATATTCCATAGAGAATAGAAGGACAGAAAATGGTGAAATAACCTTTGTATGCAGTTATTACATCACTCTTAAATAGATTTAAAGCCTACAAAAATGGGCAGCAAACATATGCTTTATAACTAATACAATGAGGAATAGTAATTTTAAATTGGCCATGTAGTAGCAGCAGAAATAATAATAATAATAATAATAATAATAATAATAATAATAATAATAATAATAATAATAATAATAATAAGTAATAATTGCAATAATAATTTTAAATAATAGCAACATACTCCAGTGTCATTTATATAAAGCGATGACTAGGATACACGCTTATAATAATAATAATAATAATAATAATAATAATAATAATAATAATAATAATAATAATAATAATAATAATAATAATAATAATTATAATAATAATAATAATAATAATAATAATTTGTGAAAAAAGAATTCTATTCAAAATAGTCTCAAGAACGAAATTGGCTTCAAAAAACTTTTCAAATTAATTTTACTTTTAAATATAAAAAAAATCATTTTAAATCTTATCAGTAAGTCCTAACCTTAAAATTACCAAAATAATATATATATATATATATATATATATATATATATATATATATATATATATATATATATATATATATATATATATATATATATTTATATATATATATATATATATATATATATATATATATATATATATATATATATATATATATATATATATATATATATATATATATATATATATATATATATATATATATATATATATATATCAGAAAATATAATTTATATATTAAAGTTACCCAAAATATATAAAGAAATGCTTAAATAAAAATAATAAAAAAACAATTCAAGATCGAAGAAAAACTATAAAAAAAATCCCATCCTGAAAAATAAAAATATTTCTTAAAGAATCAAACTTAGAAGAAAATAATTCTATAAAATGGCATTTGAAAAATGTGGCCAAAGTGGAAAAAATAAACCTCTTAGCAAAGCGTCCAAACAGTTCAAGCTCGTCAATAAGCAGAAACTTCTTCACCATTATATCCAAAGAAATAATAATAATAATAATAATAATAATAATAATAATAATAATAATAATAATAATAATAATAATAATAATAATAATAATAATAATAATAATAATAATAATAATAATAAAATAATAATAATAATGCTTAAGAGTAATGATTCTCTAACCTAGTACACTACCTACAAATAGAAAAAAATATAGACTATATTTATATCTATCATCACTAACATCTAGTATCTAGCATCACAGATTTAGTTTACATTATTTCTGGGTTTTTAACTAGTTAAAAACAGACCTGTTAAACAATTGTAATAATAATTACAATTACAGTTGAATAATATGATCCAAGATGTAATTTCTTGGTATTGTCTATAATCTTTTATGCAATTTAATAATAATAATAATAATAATAATAATAATAATAATAATAATAATAATAATAATAATAATAATAATAATAATAATAATAATAATAATAATAATAATAGTAATAAAACTTTCTTAATAATATAAATGTATTAACTTGCACAAATTATATAATTTATCCAGTTATATTAAGTATATTTATATCTAGAGATGTTAGCTCTTCTAACGAGATGAAAGTAACTTAAGCTGACAGCACTCTCATTTGAAGGGCTTTAGCTGACAGCACTACCATATGAAGGGGGAACTTAAAACTTCAAAATAGTTTCCCTGAAACCGAGACCCAAATTTACCAACAAGCCCCATTATCATACGGACGTTATCTAAGAGGGAAAGGAAGGGGAAATTAGTTAGGTTCACTCACGATCCTGGCAACCAAATCCTCTGACAACAATCAAATTTTAATATTAAAGTAAAAAATTAGAAACCCTAAAGTCACTACGATTAAAGAAATGTTCATCCGTCGTGTACAAACTACACTCTATATTAAAATTTAATTTGAACTCAATTTAACCCTGTAATTATATGAATAATGTTCTGAATATAATGTAAAGACGAAGTAAATTTGTATTCTTGTATATATCTCTTAAAAAAGACAACGAATAGAAACTATTTGTAGCTTCACTACAAAATCTTAAGATCTTAGGGGACGCAAAGGCGCCTACAGGTTTAATATCTCACTATACTATACATATATTGGGACCTTTTAATCATACCTTGTTACTTATTACTTTAAACGCCATAAAATCATTCACCAAATTCAATATAGATGGAAAAAAAATAAACCATTTCAAAAAATTAAGAGATTAAATAATTTTCAAATTATACAAAATCCATTTTAAAATTTTTTAAAAAAAGCTATAGGGTTTCCTACCTTAAAAAAAAGCTTTTAAAGGTATCATTTTTCAGAAATATTCACGTAATGTTAGTCATTCATTTACAATGTTGCTAAATATGAATGCAAACGAATAGAATCTTATTTTTTAGAAACTACTAAATAGTCCTTCCATAGCAATAATGTAATGCGGTAACTCACTAACTTAGACTCTTTTAATGGGTGAAAATGGGTGAATAACAATCCCTTGATGAAAGTAAGGTTTCTGATAGGAAGCTTTACTATTAGTTGGTAAAAATATGATGGGATTTCATAAGCTTTTCCCCTATCTATGCAATCTGAATGTATCAAAAACCACAATTTAGATTAATAATAAACTCTCTCTAAATATTGCAAATAATTCTGCATATCCAAAATTATTCAGCATCATTACACTAAAAATGCACAAACCCCAACCCCCAACAATCAAACTTTTAAAAATATTAATTAATCAACTAAATCAAAGGTAAAGAAAAACTTATTTGAAAATATATAAAAAAAAACATTTTCGCTTCCTTTGACCAGATTCTAAATTATAAAGACAACCTTTTCTCATTCCAAAGGTTTCTTTGACTCGATTCTTTTCAGAAAATCTTTTCACAAACAATGCATTTTAAATATAATCAGCAATCTTGGATAATAACGGAACAGAATCCTCAGCGTTCAGGTCACACCCTTTACCAAGGAGCCATAGTTCACTGTATGAAAAGCCAAATTAATTTCCCTTATTTTTCTTTGGATTTCTTTGCTGCTCCTCCCAAAGATTTAACCTAACCTCTCCTAATACATTTGTTTAATTATTTCACAATAATAATAATAATAATAATAATAATAATAATAATAATAATAATAATAATAATAATAATAATAATAATAATAATAATAATAATAATAATAATGTCTAAACACAAATTTCATCAGTGAAACTGCATAAAGTTTATAATATATATATATATTATATATATATATATATATTATATATATATATTATATATTATATTTATAATATTATATTATATATAAATATAATATATATATATCATACTATATATAATATATAATAGATTACATTATATATATATTATATATATATTATATAATAAATATTTATTAATAATACTAATTATTATAAATGATGATGCAGAGATACGGGTCCCCATTCAAAACACGGAAGGAAGGCAAGGGAATCTTTCGTCATTAATGAGATATTTCTCATGGACAACAGTCAAGTCTTTTAATTCTTTTATTGAGGTTCGTTTTTTTGCCCGGTTTGCCCCTTCACCGGTCCTCCAAATGGGTCGGCCGGTTGGCTACGAACGGAACACCATCAGGATCTGGTTTCATATGCATTTCGACGTGTGTCTATTCATCCTCCTTATCAGACACATGATGATTCGTAATTGGAGCACGGATTGAGCGAAACACAACCACGACAGATCAATACTCATGGCCTGTCTAGTTTCAACCTATGCCGCTACGAATATTTTTACGTTTTTAGAGAAGAAACGAATATGTGTTTGTTTCGAAATTTTGTGAAGATTCGGCTTCCATCATTTGTTCGGTTGGTTTGGCTTCTGTGTTTGAAGATGAACAACTACGTTGTTTTCTTTAGCTGTCTTTGTTCAGGAGGCGTTTTTATTCTCTTCGTCTTCGTCTTCTTCATCTTATTTCATCATCACGTTTTTAGAGTTTACTTTTTTTTTTTTTATCACTAATAATACATTCAGCGTCATTGCATATCTTTACTGTCAGTTGCGAGTTGCCTAAGTAGATGTTATCCACAGATTCAGCTTATAACCCGTATTGGTTGTTGGTTTCTGAGAAGATTAACTTCACGATTAGATTTGAGGGTCTTGTCTCGGTTTACCGCTTCACATTATCGGGACAATAATATCATGACCAATCCAAGAATTAATCGTGGCCTCTTCATTCTCGTTAAAAGCGCTTTAACCTTCGTCATCAAAATCTATTCCCTCTTCATGATTATCTTCCATCTTCTTCGATCCTCACCATCTCGTCCCACTTCGATCAATTCACTTCCCCTCCTGTTCATCAACCAAATCATATTACCATCAAAGCTCTTGTGCTCGGCTAATAAAGCTGTCTTGCCAATTCTAAAAATGCTAGTGCCATACCTCTCATGAAGCGATTCGTGAGAGCTAAGTCTTTCACCATTCTCCAAGCTCTGAGCGGCTTCATATCATCTGTTCACTTTCTGTAGTCAGACATTGGCACTTAGCTGATTAGCCATTCAAGCAAGACATTGAGTTATTCCGGATTATAGTGTCGAGCGCTTGGGGCTATTGTGGAGATAAAAAGCATTTTTCTCAAGCTTTCTTCATTTCCTATACAATCACGGAAATGCTTGCGAATCGCTTCTGTGAAAGTTTGTAAGATATCAAATGAACAGAACTGGCAAATAATAATAATATATAATAAATAAATAATAATAAAAAATATAAAATAATAATAATAATAATAATAATAAATAATCATAAATATATATAGGGCTGTACCGATACCAGAAAAGAGCCCATACGATACTTTATTTTTTTATGCCTATCACCGATACCGATACTTAAACAATATAAATACACATAATAAGCATTGAATGAACAAACTTGCACTCAAAGACTTGCATTCCCTGTGCAAACCAATAACTTAGTCATTTATTTTTGTTATTTGTTGTGACATTTACTCTTATTTATTAAAATATAATATACCTTTAATGAATAATAATTGCAAAATAATTATTAATATAACTTTTCCAATGATATAAATAAAAAATTCCATTTCTTTTCAAGTCAGTATTAACAAAGTTATACTCTACATTTCTGTTTTAACATGATTACAATTACAAGAAGATTCTTACTAGCTACAATAAAAGATAAAATAATAAAGAAGAACCGTAATTAATTCAGCTGAAAAAGTTGTAAAATAAAAAACGCTATTACTCAAACCATGACATAATAAAATACTCCTTAGATAGATATCATCAACTTAATTCAAAAATTCTACAAATCTTTGATCGCAAAACATTAAGCTTTCATAGTATCTGGGCGAGTTAGACGTCCTTTTGGGTGTTATACATCCTCCTAATATAAAACCTCTTCCCGGACTGAGTGAAAAGTGCTGTAATTTTGCCTGCAGCACTGCCTATAATGAAAACCTCGCGCCATTTCATGCACCGCATGAAAGGGTCTCTTTGTAGCAGCATCTCAGTTTTTGTGAGCCCATCTCACTCTTTCACAACTGCAAATTGATTATCTTTAGCTCCTTGATGACCTGTCTCTTCAGTTTACTATAGGTTCCCTGGTTGTATTCCTTTAAGGGTGAATGAGGATCGCCAATGCAATTTTGCCTAACTTCTTAAAGATCTAAACATACCAAATCCTTATCTTCTGGGTTTATTCTGAAAACACATCGTCACTACTCAGTCCTTGTTGGCCAGGAGTTGCAGATAAGCGGCTTCATTCTCGTCTTCCTTTTTTTTTTTTTTTTTTTGTGAAGCGAGCAAGCTCCTCGGTATGCTATTTTAATGCATTCTAAGAAGTGGTTCACCGTCGGAAGTGCCATTCTTGTGGGTTCAGCTAGCTTAAGGAATTCCTTATTAAACTTTATTATTTATTTTTTACGTTTTACCCGGCTCACTGGAGACCTACAGATGGGGTTGAACGCTTCACAAATCCATCTAACGCAGATACACCAGAGCATCTTTAAATGAGGGAAAATTAAATGAGAGAAACACAGATGATGAGGAAGAGAATTCCACGACAGGTGGAGGAAAGAAGAACACCGCAGCGAGCCAGTCTTGGAGTTACTAACACTCCAACACACGAACTTCATGTCCGACATGCACCCTTGTGCTACGAGGCGTCGTAAAGGTGTGGTAAGCGAGTGGATAGTTCCCTCGAGCCACTTCCTTACGTCCTATAGAAATGATTAATAAAGCCCAACAGTCCGCCGCAATTAGAAGGTCATCTTAACTAAAATACAGACATTTAAAGTCTTTTGGCCTTCGACTCGACCCTATCCAAAACGATAAACCAGAGCCCCCCCCCAAGATATGAGAGCATTACTCCATACAAGGGCGGGTGAGACCCTTGTAAAGTTGGAAAAATGAGAAAGAAAAAAAGCTACGCACTCAACAACTCCCATTTTCTTTTGGCCGGCCCCTAGCACCACTGTTTATTTAGGTTTCAAACACTTTGTTTATTAACCAGATATATTTCAACAGGGAAACGAGAACCGCAAAGGATAGGAAATAAAGATCGAGAGAAGAGATATTGTAGTGGAGTTTTAAAGAATTAAATTCACAAGGCTGACACAACCGAAATCACCCGTTCAGCTCAGAATAGATCGAATTTAGGCGGAAACAAATTCTAAAGTAAAGCTGGGAGCGGATTTGATATAGTAACATGAAGGTCAGCATCGACAAATATGATGATAGGTAATGTCAGTGAGAAAAATTGATGAAAACAGAATAAAGCTGAATAAACGAACCACTGAGAACACCATTGACAGAAAAGAGTGACCCTCAACCACCCAACATGAGCATGAAGAAAGTAACTAGTAAGCAAGAAAGAGAAACCCAAAGTAGGCAGCATTGACGCGCTTCATCCGGTCAAATGCTTTCATATGCAAGAACACCAACAAGTCTTCCGTATTTAGGCGGAAAACCCCAAAATCTGTAATAGAAATCCATCTCGACATACCCATTTTTCCAATTGATACTTCAATACCTCACATCAAATCAAGCACTCATCACAAACTCCTAGTACCTCGGCACATAATTCACAGGGCAATCATAACCTTGAATAATCATTAATGTTTGCCAAAGGGATGTAGATGCTTTCATTGGTAAAACATCTCACGATAGAGAAAGAATAACAATTATTTGTGAAGTTTTTTCAGGAAAAACAGAAATGCAGTAGAGACCAAGGTCAAAGCATTTCGTTTAATGAAAATCGCTTTGCTTCGTCAAAGGATCCCATGCATACTCTTCTGCCGGAATTCTAAAATTGCAAGATTGTAGTCTAGAGGCGGTAAACAAATTTTCACCCCGATAGGCATTTTCTCAGCGGAAATACCAACAACCCGAAAATTTCACCATGTTTTAGGGATAACTGATTAGTCCAGAGTGAATTAACCTGCTATCCATGACTATTACAGCTAGGACAGTTCCCACTTTATCTGGCACAGGGAAATCTAGTCTTAAAATCAAGCCAATCCTTATATAGGAAGCGACAAGCCCAATGCCCCCCCTCCCATCCCATTCAAGGCCAAAACCCTTGGCAGGATGAGATTGAAAATAGGTATTAATTAGTATATAAGTTGTCAATACATGAGCGAGTGTATATAGGAGGAATATGTAACATAGTCAATTGGTTCAGACGGTGGGCGTCCGAATTGTGTTATTATTTAATCGTTGTCCAATCGTGAATACTGAATATTGCGGCTCCCCCAATAATAGTACCGAAGAATCCAACAATTCGTTTTGTAATTGAATCCCTAAATAGACCTAGTAGATAAATTACTCTCGTTGAATAGAATAGTAAATCAAAAGCATGAAAAATCTTTCTTTGGACAACAGTTCAGCAAAGCATAAGAATTATAGTAGTAGAAGAAAGATCTTAAAGCCACATCGATTAGGAGATCAGATTTGGAAAATGAATGAATGTTGATTTTTCATAGCACATTATCCACCCTTCAAACGGAAATAAAATAATTATAGTTGGTAATTAAAACGACTTGAAGGAGAATTTTACACTGTCTCGCAAGAGCATAAAATTGGAAGGTTTAGAGTTGGAGAGTAGAATTCCAATGAATGCAGAGTTAGAGATGCAAGCCATTTGATGTTGGAGAAAAAAAAAAAAAAAAAAAATAGACAAAAACCCAAGGAGAAATGAGAAAATTATCGTACGCTAAAACCTAAATTTTAAAAGCGATACAAACCCTATTTACAGCAGAATATCTAAAATATAATAATCCAGATTATGTTCTTTTAAAAACATCATCACGAAATTGCTACAAAATTAAATTAAAAGCCCTAGCGAATTTACAGGGATCCGTTTCAGCTTTCTTGTAAGGTCACCAAGCGTGATTACTTGCATCCTTTTTGTTCGTGACTCCAACTATGATGAGAGATTTGGACATTTTTCGCAACGACCTTTGTTACGTTCTTTTTCACTATCTAACCAGTGATCTCCTAATGTTTATCAGTTATTATTATAGAGTTAGTAAAAAAACTAGGGTCCTCCTTATGATTACCGCTATTATACTATGCCACAAACAGTCGATCATTTAGAACCGAGTTATATCTATAACGTCGTGTACCATTCATTCCAACTACTAAAATAAAAAAAAAATAGAATATATATAAAAAAAATTCACTAGAGGATCTTTTGAAATAAAAGATTTTTGAAAGATATTATTAATGAAACGTAAACTAGAGTAAGAAGATAGTTTATATTATATTAATTTTGTCTTTATAAGAAATAAGAGCAAAACATTCAAAGATTAATTGCAAATTAATTATAATTATAAGTTATTATAATTATAAAATAGCTATTAAATATTAATTTATAACTTATTGCTATCTTTAAATATCTTGTACCTTAATTTTGTTTTATTAACGGAATATAGCGTATAAATATTTTTTAGAGATATAAAATATTATAAATGATAATTATATAATCATTGTGAGAATCAAAAGAAACTTAGAAATTTAGTTATGCACCAAATAATGTTATATAACTTATAACTTATATACAATTTATAAAACATTTTGTGATGATTTTTTTAAATTTTCTCGTTTCTGTCATAGTTGGTTCAAAAACAAAAACGCAAATGGGCGACAGATCGATTGGACACAGAACAAAAATTCGACAGTATATTTTCCAAGATTCCTCCTTTGATATAACGATTTTTTTTCTCAATAGCGGTTCATTCGGCAATACGAAATATTGAAGGTTGTCAGCGTGTATTCACTGCAAATTTTCAAATGATCTCTGTCTCACTCCTCCTTCACACAGGGCGTCATAATCCAGAAAACGATACGAACTTTACAACTGAATTACATATAATCAGAGTTTATGGTAAAACATTCAGCTACCTACTGGGAAAGGTATAAAGAGAAGCAAACGGTATTGCGTGTTGTGTTGATTAGCTTAGAGAGACTAAGTTAGCTATATATCAGGGTCCAAGGGAATGATTATCTCCTTAACAAATTCAATAACAAATCAATACCTGGGACAAGGGGAATTATATTCTTGCCCACTCTTTACTTTCATCTCTCTTTCTCTCTTCATAAAAAAAAAATGATTGGGTTTCAGTTTCAACTTCATTTTGAGAGTGTTACTATGTTTTGTAAAGGTATATGAAAATGTATTGTTAAAATTTATTAATATTGTCTTCTATTGTTATTAAAATATGGTTTTGGGGATATATATCAGTTTGAGCACTCAAGCCAGAATGAAGTAAACCATAGCATACTTTTCGTTACAACTGAGACCACCAGTAATTTGTTTTTGAAGATTATCGATCTGGGTTTCAAGGAAACTGATAGGCGAAAAAACAATGTTCGATATCGAATACATTTATGAATCACATTTTTCTAAAGGTGAGCCGCTTAAAGCTACCAGTTATATTTAAGATAAAGTAAAGAATTTTCGCATAAAGAGGCCACATTGCCTCACTCCACAGTTAATATTATACAATTCGCTAGCGGCATTTTATTGACCTTTCTAGGAATATTAGGATGTCCAATTACACAACTATCAGAATGCAAAGTTATATGACCATATACTATGGAAGAATTGTTCTATCAGAATTCGTAACTCGGGAAATATGAAAATTGAAAGTCAATTGCAGTTGGTTGTGGCCTGTTGATGCTAAAGGTGAGCCGCTTAAAGCTATCTTACTTTCTTGATTCGAATCTCCATCCTACCCCATCTATAGCACTTGACGTTAATATTCTATAAGAGTACTTGAGCTGTACGTTCTACAACTGCTTAAAGCTACTAGTTATATGGCTGTTTGTTTCTATGTGGCTAAATACGTTAAGAAAGAATACATATTGATTATTATTGGTTGGTTTCTATGTGGCTAAATATAACATAGTAAACTATCAATAGTATGTAATTGTATTTAATGAATGTATAGATACATGCTATTAAAATTATATTGTACTTACTGGTAGAATGCGTTGCGAATTTTATCAGATATATTAACCAGAATCGCAAAAAGAGAGATGAGATTGAGGCTGGGAAAAGTTACTGTAGCCGACGTTTTGGCGGCGCAACATGTGACGACAAATCTGCTCAAATTTATGCGCGCTTCATTACTATCGCATATTCTGGTCTACTTCCATTGCAATTCACAGTTTATCTATGTATACAAAAGATGATACCAGACGATTTTGCAGTCAAGCAATCTCACGATTTTATAGTAATTGTACATCGAAATATTAGCTGTAATCATAATGATTAAATTTCATGTCATATCGCGAGGCTATATTTTATAATTAGAAAGGAAATTTCCCTCAATACACGATGCTGGTCAAAAACCAGTCACATTTTGTTCATGGTAGAGATTCTCACCAAAAACAACTCTGTTCTTCTTGAATTATTATCATCGTGTATATTCTGTTTTCATGGATAATTTCTGAAAATTAAAACTAAAAAGTTGCGATTAGCAATCCTCGAACCCAAAAATATTATTAGTAATTTGATCTCACTTAAATCTCCAATAAAGCTTACTAGCTTTAGGCTAAATCAAAGGTAACCGAAGTATCTTCTCGTATGGCCTCACTTTTAGAGTACCTCGATCTTGTTTCCGATACCCCCTATTTCAATCCTCGCTATAAGGCATCAAGGACTGGTTTAGATATGAGTTGAATAGATTAAATTAATAAAATTCTTGTAAGATATTATGATATTATTAATATCCCATAATAAGAGTAAGCTTACTAACGATTCTGTCAAAAACTGACGCGTTGGATGAGGAGAAGTGGCTTAATATGCTTGGCACGTTCATCAAGGACTGGTTTAGATATGAGTCACATTTTGTTCATTTATTACCAGTCGCACCTAAAAAGTCTGAACGCCATTTTTAACGTGATACGTGTTTTATGATCTCGTCAAAACTTATTTGTGTATAAAGTAGGTTCCGACGTTCATTAAGAAACAGCAAACGCGGATTGTTACCGTTGTAATAATAGCAAGAATTGCTGGATATGCTAAGACACAAACTATTTCGGCATTAGGGAAGCAATATTTCTTTTTGCTGGAATGGTGTATTGCGCCCAGAAAGTTAGGTAAGAGGAGGATGGGTCAGTAGTAGGTTTGTACACCTTTATGTCTTCCAAATTGAACATAAAAGAGATATGTGCCTGGAAAATGGTAGTGATGTTCCTCAGTAGTAGATTGGATCTGTTTTGCTACCTTCGAGCACTGAATCATTCCCATCTTATAATAGATCTTATTTTTGGGATATTCGAAATTCCACGTGGAATTTTAGGAAAAATCGCTCGTGAAGGTAGGGTGCTAATTAATCTTCCCGGGATTGCCCTTTGCCCGATAGTACCATCTCCACAGACCACCATGTTCGCCTATTGAAATAGTGTTCAATTCAGTGCCGACCAGCATGAACGTTAAAATACAAATATTTATTCAATTAATAAATTATTGGTTTATGACTATATCACCATAGTAAATAGAGGATACTATTATCTTAAACTCCTAATAAATACCCAGTGTCTGTGCTACGGTAGAATCTGTAATGCCATAAAAAAAGACGAAACTAATATTGTTATTTAAGTATGAATTATCTCCGTCTCTTTAAAATAATTTTTTTTCGAAAAACAGCTCTTTTGGAAAAATAAAATAATAAATAAAGGTTGAAACTTATAACATTCATGTGTGATAATTATAATCAAGTAAGAGCTAATAGAATAAGAAAGTCTATATACAAAGTCAATCGGCACTAAAGTAACACAATCTTACACGTTACTTTTGATAAAGATTTTTCATGTTAAAGGTTTTCTATGGGAGTAAGTTAGCAGAGATGATGACGCCACCAATAAGACGCGATCAGGTACAGCCGGTTTCCATCCCCCTTTCTTCTTCTTTTAAAAAACTATCAGTGAAGAGAAACTTGGTCCTAAGAATAAAATAGAATGAGGAAATAAAAGGTAATATTATTTATGGGCGGTCAACGTTAAAATTAAAAGCACTACATCTTCTCTGCCATTCAAACTAACATCCCGACTCAAAACTGAACAACAATAATCACAAGTACATAAAACACTATGTTTCAATCAAGGAAATTATAGTGATCATAACTTTTCAAATAATTTTTTAAAGAAAATTATGTTAAGATATTCAACCCAAGAGAATAAAAATGTAAATAAATTATAAATCCTTATATAGATAATATTTCTGCATTAATGTATAATTATAAAAAAGATAAATACACTACTAACATCATTAGAGATTAAAACATTTTATTGAATCATGACATCAGTTGAATAATGTGAATGTTGAATAACTGTCTTTTCAGTGGTTAGTTATAATTGATGGTGCGCATGTTTTATCACAGACACACGAACATGAAATAGTTGCTGGCGAGACTCTGGGTGTTACTAAGTGTATATTATTTGAATCAATCTTAACAATCAGAGGGAAGCTTCCTAAGACATATACAATGTACAAACAAACAATTATTTGATAATAAGGGTTATAATCTTAATATTATAAGATGTTCTCAGTTCCAATAAAGGAATAAGATAAAAAACTATTGATCGCTTATTATAAAATGAAAGTGTGAGAAGATCTATATCGGATAGTGGATAATGTGTCGGATGATACTGTAGAGACGGTATTAGATGTCAGCACTTCTATGGAAAGAGAACTTAGCTGCTAAACGGCTTTGAGAGGAGCTAATGAGTAATGCTAATCGTGCTAAACCCACCAAAAATATTGAAACGACTGTAAGAGATAATAGTGACTCATAATTCGGTAAGTAGAAAAATATGGCAGGAATAGCAAAAGGATCATTGGAAGCTTTGTATTTTATTCTGAAGTTTACTACCATAGAGACCCTACGGTCTACTAAACGTACTCTTGTATAAATGGTCTGTGACTTTTTAATAGTATTTGAGTGAATTGTTATGTGTTTTGATAGTAGAGCACAGAACATATGTATTATACCTCTGCTTATAAGTATATTATATAAAGGATATACTCGAAACGTGTATAATTCCTAGTTATATTACTTTATAACACTAAGGTTGATGGATGCGCCGGTATTTATATATCATATATATATTATATATTATATATCGTTGCTACATTTTAGAGTAATAATAATTAAAGAAATGGATGATAAAGACCTACACGATAAAATCTATTCAAATAAATGCCAATCAGATTCAACCATTCGATCACGAAAACCAATTCATTATAACCAGCTTTGAGTCTTCGGCATTTAAAATGGCCAGAAATGGTCCGTATTGGAGTTGCTCCGACAGATTTTAGGTTCCACTTTCTTCAAAACCGTCTTTCTCTTTGAAACTTAGTCATAATTTGTGGTGATTCTTCTTCCCCTTGGTATCAAATCCTACACATGGTAATGATTATGAGAAAAAATCAGTGAAGATCCCCACGAGACCATAAAAACTCAGTGTGCGAGATACCGCTTCGTAATTCCTCCCGGATTGACACAACAACCTACGGAAAGGTAAGAAATGCGCGGCTATGGGTCTTATTGCCCGTACGTGAACCCTTTAAGTGGCCTCTGGTACAACCAGATAAATCCTCGAGCCAGGGATATATCATCCGACGTTCTGTTACACGCATCCCCGGTCCCTAAGTTAAATAATAAGGCCATGCATCCATAACAGATTGGACGTGAACCTAGATTTTTAACAGCCCATGAATCGGCCGTGCACAACTTCCTCAGTGGTTAGTCAAGTTTCGGGTTCCCAACAATAGCGTCCTGGAGAAAGGCGAGAACCTGTTTTTGACCTGTGCCCTCATCCACAGAGGAAGGATGGCAAGATGGGCAGAATATACGCACAAAGGAGAGAGAAGCTCGATAGCAACAAAGATTCAGGAAGAAACTGGGAAGATTCTCATATAAGAGATCAGGAATGCGTAGAGTAGTACGACCAGAAAATGGAGAAGGGTTACAAACTGGGGAAAGGATGGGAAATAAGAACTGAATGCATAAAATACAAAAAAACAATTACATCAATTAAAAAAAAATCAATAGTAACTGACAAAATAACAAGAACAGCAATAATAATAATAATAATAATAATAATAATAATAATAATAATAATAATAATAATAATAATAATAATAATAATAATAGTAAAAATATATACTATAAAACATAAGGGAAATGTAGAACCACTAAACAAAAAGGGAAGAAAAATCAAACAAAAACATTAACGTAAATCTCTGTAGATACAATTCGAAAAAGGAACCTGAATCAATTTACTTAAAAAAAAAGAAAAAAAAAAAGATTTAAACAGGGACTTTCTTGTGAAATAAATAAGCAATCTTCCATACATTATAGATTTTTTTTATATCTAGATGTAATTTATTATCTATCAACTGATGAAACATTTGCGAACTCTCCTATGTCTAAATTTTATTACTTGGTGTCAAGAAATTTCAAATTTTCTCTTTTGTCTACTGTTACCATATTAATTCCCAAATAATTATTTTAAACCATAATATCAACAGAAAAACTATTATCTTTTTCTTACCTCAAATATATCAAAGAACCAAGAACGAGACTCTTGAAAAACTTGACCTTGAAAATGTACTAAATTAATACTGAACAAATAGTACAATTTACTAACATTAATATAAAAGCATTTCTACTATACCTTAAAGTTACAACAGCAACCAAACATCTATAACACAATTTACTTTTATACTTCCACCTTTTATTGTTAGGGTCTGTCTCCCTTTCATGTCATTTTCCTACTAATCTTTAATACTTATAATCATAGGTTTAATTTTCCATTAAAAATTCAAAAACCAATGAAAACCTTGAGAAAATTGTGGTTCGCAAAAGAAAGAAACATCGACAGATCCTGTATTGGCAAGAAACCAGGCAAGACGCTCGCGAGCATACTCTACTACATCCCCGTGCAATTCTACACCATGATTTATTCCAGTGGGTCCTGTAAAAATGGGAGAGGAAGAAATGATTAAGTGAATGAATTAATATGATATGGAAGAAGAACACTTATTCAGGCACTATTGAACATTAATTTTTACAAAAACAACTTTGTACTTTTAAATTTTCCCTTTCATTAAATTATTTCTCAATTACTTAACAATATTCTTCACACATACCAATAATAAGTCCAGCCATTGTTGATAAATATCCTGTTCCAGAACCAAGGTTTAAAAAAGACATTCCAGGGCCTAGTTGCAATCCTTCCATGACCTAGAAAAAAAAACTTCAAATTAATGAATTCGTCACTAAAACAAACAATTATGAGTTCTCAAAATATGCTTCAAAATAATATGATCACATGATATATCAACTGCTATATTAGATTCAATTTAATTTTTTCCTTTCTAAGATGCCTCTTAATATAGTGATCATTTAAGCATTATTATAAAGTTTAATCACCACAAGTTTGAAAGGTAGTGGTTTGAAAGGTAGCTAACTTGCCTAAATCAAAATGACTTAATTTAAGCATATTTACATCATCCTCACGATCATTGAAAAATCAAAAGTATTAGTTTATTATATTACTTTTAAACTCTTCTTTCAAGCAAATTATCAATGAAGGTAGGCTATCAAATTAATATAAGAAAGAACAAAGGGGAAAACCAAAGTCAAATTTGAAGAAAGAGAAAGAGCAGCAGCAAGCTGGGTTTACGTTTATCTAGATTTTGAGTGTGCTTTAATTATTCGAGACAAAAACAGGCTTTACAGACGGTTATGTGATTCAAATTATTAAGAAATATGGTACTATTTTAATCTAGTAGAAGTAATAGTGATTTAGTGCTATTAAAGGAAATCACTGCTAGAGCATTTTATAGATTTGATTAATGAACAAAGGTATCGCTAATATTATAATCATGCAGAGTCAAGTACTGCAAATGCTTGAAACTGAAAACCTATACATGCTAAATTCTTTCTATTACTAAAGAAATTGTAACAGAGAATGTGGTAGAGGACAAACCTTATTATTATGCCTCTTCCCAACATTGGTATCATCTAAAATGTACCAACCTTCAAACCCCAAATGCTTACTCACCAACATGGTCCTGCACACAGAAACCCAAATCCCCCACCCCATAATTCAATCAACATACTCCAATTAAATATTAATGGTATAAAAAATAAAGAAAGAACTTCATCACAATCTATTATATCATTAATATTTTTTTTTTTTTTTAATTTTAAAAAATTAAACATTAATGATACATAAAGTAAGCATAAAGGACTTCACCACGTAATTCCTAACTAAGATCCGAACTTGGATTCGAACCCGCTTATAGAGGAATTCAATCTCACACAAAATACTCACCTTTCTGAATTTGCTAACTAAACAATTCTAAGACAAGACAAAAAATGCTCCCAACATAGCCTTATTCCTTCCACTCGTACATAAAAATATCCAATTTTGAAACACCACAAATCACACACTCCTTCTCATGAACGACGACCAAACGTCCACTTAACAATCAATAGAAATACAGGTATATAAAAAAAATCATATAACTTAATCAATTTTCATATCCCCCCACTGCGATCTCAACACTGTCCCATAGAACTATAACTCAGACCTATCTTCCTTAACACAAAATTATAAATAATAATAATGCCCATCACCCCACATCCCTTAATACCCACATACCCACACCAACAGGCGACATAAATAATTTGCCCTCATGAAGCATCCTCAACAACAGAAACCAGTTCACACAAATACCTCAACAACACAACTTGAACTTCACATCCCTTGATATTACCTTTTGTTCACTTAACATTCAAACTATACATAACATGGCAAACTTTATATGCTCTCTCCTCAGATCACATTCCAATTCTAATCACAATTCAACAAACATATATCAACTACAAGAAAGCAAATTGGCAAGCTTACACTGACAGTATAAAAATGGAATCATATCGTAGATTCCTTCCAAATTGCTGACTTCTCTTCAATCGACAAAACAAACACTTAAAAAAAAAAAATCTTAAAAGCATCCAAAAAAATTCATCCCCCAAATTGTTACAGCAAACAATTCAACTCCAATTTCACAAATGAAATAGAGACGCCTAATAAAGCAAAGAAACTACATTACACAAAGTAAGACGACCAAATCCAAACCAACTAAATCAAATTGAGACCCCCAACAATGGAATAAATACCTTAAGTGATTCAAATCAAAATAAGAAATGTCAACAATACTCCCAAACACTAAACCATAATAGCAACACTAAAATAATATTCCACATGATACCAAATATCCAAATATCACACACTCACACCCCCGCTCAACCTATGAGACTATGTGTAAGCAAAACAAAATCCCCAGAACAAAAAATCAGTAAATTATTATGATGTCACTATTCACAAATCAACCATAAACCCACTATCCCTACCAATAGAGAAACAATTAAAAACTAACCAAGAAGAGCCCCATTCACTCCCCAAAAAGTACAAAACAAAACCAAAAACTTTAAAAACTCACAAGCAGTAGGATTGGACCAAATATCCACCATAAATCCTAAACAATTAGGAATCAAATCTAAAGAAATTCTAACTCAAATATTATAATGTTGCCTAACAAACTAATACGACCCACCCCTTTGGAAACACGCTCATATCATTCCTATTCTAAAACCAAACAAACCCCCCTAAGAACCCTGCTTCATCTCATTGCTCCATACAATATTCAAAGTGTTAGATAAATTCATCCTGAATAAAATATCTCCCTCCATTCTACATCAAACTCACATGAATTTAGACAAAAACACCACTTCCACTTAAAGATTTTAAGTATGTTCCTTTATCTGTAGATTTTATTATTATTATTATTATTATTATTTTATTTTTTGTCATTTTATACGTTTTTTGCAAATTTTGTAATTTTGCTTCGATTTTATTATTGCAATTTTTATTATAGTTTTTTGTCCTGAGGATGGGAACAGCTTGTTTTCCGAAACGTTGATTAAAGTTTTATGGTTGGGATGTAACGAAACTATTATTGGTAAACTATATATACAGGAACTTATTATTTAATTATAATTAGTGTTAGATGTTAAATAATAAATAGAAGCGGAAGAAATATATATTATATATATTAATATATATAATATTATAATCTATATATATTATATATAATATATATATTAATATTATATATATATATATTATATATATTATATATATATATACTATTATATTAATATAATATATATATCTTATATATATATAATATATCATATATTAATATTATATATATATATAATACACACACATATATATATATATAATACTATTATATTTTCATATATATATATATATAATATATATAATATTATATATATATTTTAATATATATATATATATAATTATATATATATTATATATATATATAATTATATATATATATATATAATATATATATATATATATAAATATTAATATAATATATATATATTTATATATATTATATTAATATATATATGTATGAGTAATTGCCTTAGTAAAAATGGGGTTAAGTAAAAATCAATTTTTTTTTTAGAAAGTTAATCAATATAATATTTTAGTATATTACAAATTGCAAAATCATCTGCCCATTCATCGATTCAATCATATAAATAAAAATTACTAACAATTAATAATATATTTAATAAGAGAACGAGTTATTAGTGTTTTCATTATAGATTATATTTCTTATTACTACTTCGAATAATTAGTATACGGTTATTGGTAAGTTTTGTTATATAAAGTATAGCAGACACATCACAGATAATTTATTCTGAATATATACATAATATAACAATACTTATAAATAACCTAAACCAAATTTTGAACAACAAAAAATTTAGATTTGGAGTAGCTTCATAATATCTAATATTTTATAATTGAAAGTAAGGGAATGAGTGAAATCATATATTAGTCCTCTATACAATGGGGATTGAAAGATATTAAAAAAATGATTATTGGAAAAAATATTGATACTTTCTCAAAATTGACTTCAAAATTATAATAAACTCAACTTAATTTTAACAAACAATATATTTATATCTTTATCTTCCTCTTTGGAACTCAGTTGGGGTATAAGGTGTTTATTTTTTGGGATAAAAAAATAGCTTTTATATTTAGTAGAAACATGATAGATAAAACCGTAGTGAAATATCATAATTATACCTGGGCTAAAATAAAGAAGTATATAGATACTGAGGTGTAATATAAATAAACTTTACTTTTTTATGGCGACAACACATTAATTTGTTTTCAAGTTTACATTGTACCTTATTATAATATCTATATCTAATATTAGTACCAATAATAATATAATATTAATGATATAACTTGTGCTACTAATCTGGCCTATAGTACTTAGGAGCCATGCAAGGTGGTATGCGTTGAAATCTCCGGTGATTTTCAAGTTGTTATATTGTGCTAACGTGATATTACCTATGAATATATTATTTATTAAATCAATTACGTGTAATGGGTGAGTCTTTACAAAGACCTACCGAATATATGACAAATGGAACAATTTGAAAATATATTAATTTATTATATTATAATTTTTCGTTTAATGATAGTACTTTATGCAGTCCCGATATTGCTTTTCGGATGGTACTTTCTCAACTACATGGCAGAAGATTTGCTTATCTGCTCTATTATCGAAGGTTAAGTGAGTTCTCCCATGTAGCAATATTATACTGTACTCCAAATGATTGCTCACCGCCTCTTAAATCAATCGATAGTAATTCGATCCATTAACTAAATCACGAAGACGCATTATCAACGCACTCAGTGACCAAGTTTCTTGATGACACTTGACTTATCATAATTATGTATTTTTCGGTTCATGCTCTTATCGACGCCCCGTTACAAGTCGAAAATCTCCTAATTCGCAGACTATTAATTTGTGTCTATGAAAGACTTACTGCTCTTGCTATTATCCATTGTCTTTAATGTTAAGAAAGCATTAAAACGCGTTTCATGCTAATATATGGTAGAATAAAACGCCTAGCATCTCTAATCATCCGTTCCCAGTTTAAATTAGAAGAAGGATGTAGTGTGCTACATAAATAAACGAAAAGCAATTGCACAAACACATTGAATTCTGAGCTTTGGAAACTAATCTTAATAAGTGGTGACATATATATACGTAATTAAAGTGAATATATATCAAAATTATGAATCTCGTTCCATAGGATTTGAGTGTAGATGCAAAATTTATTATGTTTATTAAATAATTGATGTAATTAATATTAGATTACCTATATAAACTAAATTATATCATAGATTGTTCTTCACGTTACAGTACAATAAATAAAGGGTAGGAAAATAATATTATACTCAAGTAGTAAAATTATAAGATTAATGATTAGATCTAGAAGATATGTAATAATTTATCACCTTTATATATAAAGAGATTGGTAAATGATTATCTTATATATTAAGGATGATATAATTAGACATTTCTTTCCGTATATTTAAAGTATATTCGATGCAGATTGTGCAAATTTCTTCACTATGATATAATAAAAGAGGGGAGTGCTGACAATCGCGAACCATTTAATAAACATTTGTATAATAACACATCACATAATAGTGTTATTCAGTTGTCGTTGTTTACCCCCACACTTGATCTAGATTCATCTACATACAATTTTCTTCAAAGAATCATATCTAGAAAATATACAATAAAGAATTATATTCGACAGCTTTTTTAAACATATTTTTAACTCCAGAAATGGATAAATTAAAACCATGTTAATATACAAACATACGAAATTCACATTATGACCAATTCAGATATCTAAAAATATAGTGATATATATACCCGGGAATATGGATATGGTAATCTCTTCACTCAAATCTCATGATCTAATATTATATTATATTATATATATATCTATATATAGTATTAATTTATAATCATTAATTATAATTATTATATATAATATCCAATATATAATAACATTAATTAATAACCTAGTTATCAGAATAATACAATAATAACTCTAATAATGTTATCATTTTACTCATGAACTCATTATACTATATCTACATATTATCAGATACTTAATATTATAAGGTCAATAATATATATATATCATGTTCTCTATATTAATAAAAATACATTTTTTAAATAGTAGATATAATAATTAGGTAGTATGGCCTTTAATATCTTGTGTTACATAGTCTTTGATTCGATTATATATATATATTAAATATTATATTATTAATATTATTTTATAATAATTATTACCCTGTTAAATATATACCTTCTACTACTTACAAAGAACACCCATATTTATGAAATTATTAATACATAAATTATATTATATTTACTAGAATTATTTTTGTCAATTAAGTTCGATTATTGTCTCATTTAACTATATATCTAATTATTTATTTATCAATTTGAGCATTTATATTATTTAAAACATGATTTAATTTGCACAGTCTATGTATATATATCTAGTTATTACACTATATATATATATAGTATATACATATTATTTCGTTACAATTTAAATGATTATTACCTTAAATATATACTATCATATATATATGATTATATATATATTTGAATAATTGAAATAAAATTAGTAAATGTATTTAACAAGAATTCTCTATTAGTCCACAGCTTTTGCCATCCATTATTTACTACTTCAAATGATAGCCAAGAAAACTGTGAATGGGTGGGTGTTTCTATCATTAATAGGTGGCAGTGATAAATTTCTCTCATTATCTTACCCCTTTGGGGTGTCCTTCGATATTAATCATTTCTTTAACTCAGCAGCAAGAGGACCATTCATGAGGAAACAAGAAATATCAATTAAAGATTGAAAGCAAAATTCCAGGAGGTCATAAAACCTCCCCAAGGAGGAATAGCAGAAGCAAGAGTATCTTCTTGCGAAGAGAATCTGCATTCCTTTTTGCAAACGGGACCACTTAAAACCAAGATGGGTGTTGCTCCTGTTGCAACTTTTGGAGACATCAAAGTCTCCTAACATATTTGGTAGCAGAGCGTAGTTCTCCTTGGGGGTGCTTGCTCTGCTGCTGAGTGTTCTGTCACTCTTTTCACTGTCACTTTTATTGATTGAATCTTCATTTTTATTTGTTCCATAGTGCTCACCCATCAGTATGGATGGCATGAATTCATTGTTAGGAGGCGAATCCTCTTAGTCATCGTCCTTCGCTCCCCCAGATCCCTGAAGAAGTTCAAATTCAGGAAGACCCAATCCCTATTGCGCTTCCAGTGACATCAAACATGGATTTGCAAATACTGCAGGCCATGTTACAGCAGTTCCAGACCATGCAGGTGGTGATGAAGAAAAATAACGAAGTGATGGAGGAAATGACAACTATGTTGCAAACCTTGTCAATGGACCATAAGCCTAAAAAAGCTATTGCCCCAAGAAAGTTTAGAAAAGAGGATGGGGAAACTAAGGTTCAATTCTTGGACAGGTTTGAAGGTTATTGCACGAGGCAATATCCTGAGTCAACAGATGGTATGGTTTCTCTTTTGGGGAATTATTTGGAAAGAGCTGCACTTGAGGCATACAAAATAGTCACTTCAACTTCAGCTGATAAAGCATTAGTGAAATCCCAACTATTGCTGTGGTATAGAGAAGAGTTTGAGCTGGAAGTGAGTAAGGAAACAACCAAATTTACACAAATTAAATGAAGGAAGAGGAAGCAATCCCTTTACTCGCCTTGCAATTACTGGGACTAGCCCAGAGGGCTTTTCCTGGAGGCAAAGTATGAGAGAAATTCCTTGACTGTTTGCCGGAAGAAATAAAGACCCAGGTGGAGGACACATTAATGGCCCTGAGGGTGACCAGAGGTACCCAGATTAATTGGGAGCAGCTGGTGGTAATAGTGAATAAGACCTACCAGGGTAAAAGTAAAGGAGAAAAGAAGCCTGTGGAGGTGATGAACTTAACAAGGTCCATTCAAATGACGACTCAACCATCGGCATTGGTCCAGATGACAACACTGGTACATGGGTTCTATCAAGGCTTATGTTGCTGTCAAAGGATGCAGTCATTAATACACCCCAGCGAATGTATGTCTCAAGGCATAAATATGAACGCAACAACAACTCCACAGAAGTATGTTCCAAGAACACCCAATTATGCTCCACCAGATGCTGCCAGACTGCGAGGAACATCAGCCCAAGGATTCACTCCATCCCAAGGATTTAGGGGTGGTCAAGAGAATAGACGAGCTCACGAGCCTGCGAACAGGGATTGTTCGAATGTTCAGACCTGTAACCACTAAGAAGAAAGGCCATACAATGAGCGATTGCTGGGCAAGGCAATTGTGTTGGTATTGTGGTAAGAGAGGTCATGTTTTTGAGGAATGCTACTTGGCACAAAACCGCTACCTCTGGTGTGATGAGGTAGGTCATTTAGTGGCCGATTATCCAATGAAGAACCCCTCACAACTTACATGCCCATTTTGCCAAGGGGACCATCTAGGCAAAGACTGTACCAAACAGCCGGGAAACTGAAAGGCTCTAACATGGAAAACCTCATGTTGGAGGAGGAAGAACAACTAGCTTCCCCAGTGACCTCTTCTGAAGATGATCCTGGAGAGTCTCAGGAGATTCCTCTGGAAAACATTCACCATGAGCAATCAGAGATAACACCACAAATGATTCCTAATGACAATCGCAAAGAGCAGGTTGAATAGAGCGAAGAGGAAGGCGTTGCTGATGACACATCCCTAAGGGAAGTCATCACCTATAACATGGATGGTAAAGGCTCCAGAAGAAACACTTATACTGCAAGTAACAATATTAGATCACCCTCTTGTGGAACTCATAATAGCATTCATAGACACTGGGGCAGAAGTCAGTTTGATATCAGCTTGCTGCTTCCACCTGTTAGATAAGCAAAATAGCCTGCTACTTCCAACAACTTATTGAAGTGTGGCAGGTATAGGCAATGTAAAGTCCCCGGTGCTTGGAGAGGTCGTAATCACTCTAAGGTTGTCCACCCAATATGTCCTGAAGCCCAGACGGTTCATCATCATACCAGACCAAATTAATGAGTATGATTTGGATTTGAGATATGACATACTAAACAGGCAAATTAATGAGTATGATTTCGATTTGAGATATGACATACTAAACAAGAACATCTGTTGCCCGATCTGTATAACAAGGAATTGGTTACACACAGACGGAATTATGTACAGACAGTGGCAGTGGAGATGAGAAATGGGAACCCCACGGAGGACACTTGCTCACTTATTGAGGCAGTGGTAATTGAAAACAAGATTCCAAAAAACAAGATTTTTTTTACCCCATTTGAAATTGTCAAATGGGGTAAAAAAAAAACATGGGGTAAAAAAATATTACTTTCTAAGCTACTTTCAAAGCTCTAGCTCGAATTTTTCAAATCATGTACTTTCCTGAGTATTTTTCACCCATACCCTTTTGTTCATAGTTATTCTATGTACTTCATGAGCATTTTTTTCTCCCTGACCTCTGTTTTTTTCATCTGTGTGAGTTCTAACACTTCGTCATCAATTCAGCTACTTTCCAACTTTTATGTACTTTCATGAGCATTCTATGCTATGAACAGTTTATCTCAGTCTACTTTCATATTTATACAAAATCAAACTACTTTCAATGCTTCTAGTCGTTTTCCTGAGTGCTCATGTACTTTCATGAGCGTTTTTCACCCTATCCCCTCTGCTAGCTAGCCTATATATGTGAAGCAGCCACGTACCCCTTTGTACATCTAGCGCCTCGTCACTCATTCAGGCTACTTTCCCAACTTTTATGTACTTTCATGACCATTCTATGCTATGACGTCATCACTCAGCATTTCCATATTTTCGTACTTTCCAACTCTTTCAATGCTTCTCGCTGTTTTCCCCTGGATGCTCATGTACTTTCCTGAGTGCTCATGTACTTTCCTGAGCGTTTTCACCCCTAGGTGTATTGTTCTAAGCTCTTCTACTGTACTTTCAATAGACCCTAACGCTTTTGTTTAGCCCGTCATCTCAGCTTACTTCCAAAGCTACTTCCCACTTTCATGACAACTTTCCTGAGCCTCTATGCTATAACATCGAAAATCCTCAGCTACTTTCCATGTTAATAACAACACCGCAAAACATTCTTCTTTTTTTTACCGCCATGTTTCTTAAACAATTTTAGGGTAAAAAAGAAAAAAAAAAAATTTTCTCGAGGACATCCAATATTTTCAAAAAAAATTATTAGTTTGCCCAAGTTCCTCCATCAAATAAACAAAACGACAAAAAAATTTTTTTTTAAATGTTATTCATTGGAATGGTAGCAAAAGTTGTAAAAATTTTGCAGCCATTTTTTTTAACTAGGGTTCGACATTTGTTATCACTGATTACTGTCAATTTAGAGCAGCCCATTTTCTTTTTGGCATTTTATGATTTATTAATGCAAGCTTACCAGATTAGCCCAAAATTCAAAAAAATATTTTCAGGAAAGGGGGGCGGGGGTTTTTGTTTTTTTCATTTATCGATACCTTGAAAAACTTTTTTTTTTAACCCTACATCATATCTAATATAATATATACTAATATATATATTAGTATATAATATTATATATATAATATATAATATATATATATATATTATATATATTATTATATATATATATATATAGGGCCCCTATATGGTGCTTTCATAACTGATAAAATGAATGTGAGAAAAGTGTGGAGGCAACAATTCAAAAATCTGTATAATATTGGCAGTAATGAAGAGTTGATAGTGAATGTATATGGGTTTGATGGCACAAGAAGGAATAAGTATTTTGGGGATAAGGTAATGGGTAGAGTGAGAAAAGTCAAAGAATGGTAAATCTGCAGGCATATATGGATTTAATTACTGGTTAAATGATAAAGAATTGGACGCGTGATAGTGTGAGTGAATGAATTTAGAAGTTGTGTAACAAAACGTTTATGGAGGCTATAGTTCCGAGAGATTGGAAGAGAGCAGTAATAGTACCATTATGTAAGGGTAAGGTGGATACAGGAACTGTAAGAACTATAGGAGAATTAGTTTAGAACAGTATGGCACTGCTCGTAAACATTAGAAGCGAGTGCCTCAGAGAGCAGTCTGCATTGCATATGCACCAGCCTGCTGTGCCTTTATCCCATGGTATTCAATTAATTAAAAAAAATAAAAAATAAAATACAATTTTTTTAAAAAATTCTCTTAAGTAAAATTTATGCAAATATATATAATTCAAATTTTAGAATTTTATATTTTTAATAAATTTTATTTTAAATAATGCATTTAAGTCAATATATACGTAATTATAACCAAATACTTCATTTTTTAAAAATATTTTACATAAATTTAGCCAAAGCCAGTGATACCATACTTACATGTTTGAACAAACCATAGTTATATATATGGGTAACAATGATTATTTGATAACTTATGATTGGAAAAATAATCGATATCTGATAAGATTACCCTAAAATGGACTATTACCATATATATATCATGGATTAAATTTAATGGAAATTTTTAAATTTTTTAACTAGATCGCTTTTTATACTGTGGTTTTGTAACATACTGTGAGTTATAGTCTTCCCTTGCCTGGCACTTTGTATAGTATAGTCACCTACTTCATAAAGTGTAATAAAATGAAATAGTGGTCAGTAGAAGTATTAGAAAAACCCTATGGGATTATTCAAAACTTTGAGTCTATACCTTTTTTCATAAAGATGTCAGTCACTTTTTTTTTATGCTTCATTACAACTAATTTTAAAGTATATGCTGTGATTTTTATAAAAATCGACGATGGAGCTTTTCTGCTCGATTATTACCCAATAAATAATGCATATTAAATAGTTTCATTCGAAAAAAGATAAAATTATTATCAATGCCTCATGACCTCATGAAATAAGTTCTAAACAGAATTGTTGAAAAACCTAATCCAAAATATGTTGAGACCTATTAAAATAAATTATGTTACATTCATTGGATTATCTTGAATTGCTTGAAACTATAAACTCTAGCAAACTAATTTTGTAATTTTATCAATGTTACAAGAAATTAATTAATGTGATAAAAACACTTCATCAAACTTATAAAAATTTTAAAATTCACATATTTCGTAGTTGTAAATGACAATCTCCGTCGATAGCTTTTCTATACAGCTGATATATTTCTTATTCTTCTTCTCGAGACCTATATAGGAAATGAAGTCAATGACTCCCAAAAGTCAAAATTATATAAGAGTGAAAAAGGAAAATAAATGTTATATATAGAATGCTTACTTTATCGTAAAATAAAAAATATACATGTGAAATGACCATTTTATATATATAAAAAATATAAATAAAAAATAACGGAAAATGATTTATGATTTGTGGAAAAAGTAAATTTGTCGCGAATCTTTATTAATAATTTTTAATATTATAAATATTCCCTATAATGCTCACTTGCACAACTCTATGGCGGTATGTACAAAGTTTACCCTATGTAAGATTTTAATTTATATTTGAAATAGAAAAATAGACACCCTTATGTAAATTTATTTGTGAATCTCACTTTCATTCTCATCTTTTTCCTTAAAACATATATCTTTTATCTTTTATATTTATGTACTATTATCATGTTATGTTTGTTTCATGGTTGCCTTCATACCAAAGTTTTTATTATTATTATATATATATATATATATATATATATATATATTATATATAATCTATATATTCTTATATATATATAGTATATATATTATATATATATTTATATATCTATATATATATATATATATACTATATATATATATATATTATATATTATGGATTTATAAGTGGTTGACTCCAGGAGCGAAAATCAATAATTAATGTATCGTCATTTTAATAATTTTAGGGTAAATACATTAAATTTTTGGGTAAACTAACCTAACTTTAATCCTACCAACCTAACTGACTAACTAACTTAACTAATTAACCAAACTTAACACCCTAAAATTAACCTAACCTAATCTTAACTTAGTCACCACCTTATAAATGTCCTATATATATATATACTATAATATATACTATATATATATATAAATTTATAATATATATATATATATATATTATATACTATTATATATATATATTATATATACTATTTATATAATATATATATTATTATTAATATATTATTATTTTTATTATTAATCTATTAATTATTAATTATATTATATTATATATATTAGTATATATATCTTTATATTATATATTAATATATATATAAATATATATATATATTTATTATATATTATATATACTAATTATATATTTATATATATTATATATAATATATATAAAATAATTATATATATAATATATATATATATATATATATATATATAATATATATATATAATATATATATATATATATATTATATATACTATATTATATATATATATATAATATATATTAAAATAATAATAATAAATAATAATAATAATATAATAATAATAATAATAATAATAATAATAATAATAATAATAATAATACATAATAATCGGAAAAAATGACATGGATAGTACTTCCATCATAAAAACGAGAAAATTACCGGTAAAAATCTTTCGGAAACTTATTTTTTAAGTATTTCTTGAAAATTCATAAACATAAACTTACGCAAAAAAAAAAAAAAAAAAAAAAAAAAAAAAAAACTTTCATTGCCTTTCAATAATTTGTTGATACCATTTTTTTACATTAAAGCCGTTATCATTTTTGTCACTTGTGCTTACGCTTGATAAGAAATGTTAATCCAGTTTTAGCACGAATTTTTGTACATAAACGAACGTTTGTTTACAAATTTTTTGATCTGTTGTGATGAGCACGTGGTTTTGGAAAATAACGAATAAAAAATATCAAACCTTTCTTATTAGCAATATACAAATACTTGATCAACTATTGTGATGGAGTTTATCGATTGTAAGAAATTAATTAAAGCTAATTTTATGAATGAAACATTCATCAATCAAATGGACCTCTACGCCGGTTCAGTGGCGCTAACTAAGGTCAGTTGCGCCCCCCCGCGACTTATTTTGTGCGCCCCCTTTAGTCATGCGACGCGGGTGGATAGATAGTTTTTGTGAACATTGAATTGACAACAGTTATCTTGTTCATCATCAAAGAAAAATCAACATTAGCATTACAAAAGAACCAGAGTGTATTACAATGAAAAAAGGTTTTATATAATATATATATATATTTATATATATATATATATATATATATACTATCATATTATCCTATATATATATTTATATATATTATATATTACCCCTATATATATACTATTATTATATATATATTATCATATATAATATATATATATATATATCTATATTAATATATATATATTTATTTATATATATATATATATATATATATATATATAATATATATATATATATATATATATATATATAATATATTATATATTATATATACTATACTTATATTATATATAAGAGATGTGCATTTTAAAACACTTTTCATTACTGTTATTGGTAAAGTAAGGCAAAAACTTACTAATAAACAATATAACATTTGTCATTACTTTTTTAACTTTGACATTAGGGAAGTCTTCTAAATGTATTATTAATCCGCCTTGGTTGCTTGCTAAAAACAAAAATGTTCACTCGCTAAATATTCTCCAAGTGTCACAGTGCGCGAAGACGATTCATACTCTAGATTGCTTGTTCACAGGTCAATAGAGGTGAAAATTAGCTTCTCAATGGTACTTCTCAGTACTTTTTTATTAGTTTTAATTTGAAAAAGAGTATCTCAGCAGAAGGGAATTTACTGGGAGGGTCAGAAACATTATAAAAGCTGTAACACTTCTGTAGTGTACACACTACAAAAACATATTTTCAATCAACAAATTTTCTGCCACTTGTATTATTCTTTTGTCGTTTTTTTCTTTCTTCTTTATTACTTGCCGCACACTTTCTGAACAGACAATTTCCGTAACTAAACTAAAGAACTTGTCACGCCATCTTCAGCTTTATATTTTTGTAAAACTTGTCAGCAGAATCCCCTTGAAGCTCTCTTATCTATTTGTTCTGATAATAGGGTTTGTAGGGCTAAAAAGCGTCAAAAATCTGTTTCCTTCTTCCTCATAATCATGATACCTCGCGATTCATTGTGCCTATTAGTATTAATGTTCTTTAAAAAACCCTCAACCTGAAATTGTGCAAAGGATCAATGAAGTCACATCTTTAGAAAGCTCATCAAAGAAGCTTGTCACTTTGCTTTTGCGTTTAGTAGGCAATGAAGTCTCAATTTGCCACTTTCTTGCAATTTCCTGGGCCTCTTCCGCTAGCTTGTAAAACAACTCCCCACAGCTGGTTTAGTTTGGTGACATACCATTCTAAAAGAGTGGAAGCTTCATCCAGGGATATATCTGATTTTTGGAGTGTTTTAAGTGATGTTAATACTTTCCAAAATTTTGCTTTGAAACACAAGCATTAAAATGAAGTGAAAAGTAGACATTTGTCTTCTTAATGCTGTCGCCTCAACTACTTCAGAGCTCTTTGTTGAGGTTAGGATGATTTTTAATAAACAGTTCAAAATATAAATGAAATTAACTTAACTACCAACAAGCAATTGAACCTCGAAGACCATCTAGTTGGGAACAGTCTTTTAACAGTTTTGTTGACCCTGCAGGTTTTCTGAAGAAATTTCTTTCAGTGATTGCCATCTTGGAAGAATCTGACTGGAAAATACCATATATCTCATTAATCAATCATAAAAAACAATCATTTTCTGTAATCTCCTTTAAAGAATCATTCAAGACTAAGTTATTGATTGTGATTTACACAACGCACATACTCTGCATTAGGTACGGCTTTCAGCTTTGATTACTTTGGTCTGCAGTCCAATGTACTACCCACTCATAACAGCAGCAATCATAGCCCTGCCCTCAGGACTTTTTAATTGAAAAATTATTCCTTTCCAAAAACTTACACAATTCACTTTCTAAAACCTTCGGCTTTTTGATTTGTTATGGGGATAAACCCAGGAATGATCATTAATTTGAAGCTTCCTTTCATCGTAATTGATGCAGACATATCGTATTACTATGTATTCGTTGGTAGATTTTTAGAAATATTTGGTCGGGTGGATCTAAATAAGAGAAAAAAGGGCGAGCATCTGAAGTTTCACTTTTATTAATGTCACGGGAGCACATGTTGTAAAGCCAAACTAACGAGTTCATTCTGAATAGAAGCACCCATATATTTTGTTCTGCTTTTCTCATTCTCCAGGTGACTCTTAAAAAATGCATACTGGATAACAAATAATAATATTGAGAAAGTTTCTAGATTTACTATCAATATATCGGTAAAAAAAAATATGTATACTATAATATATCTATATATATATATATATATAATTAAATATAATATCTATATTATTTATAATTATATATATATATATTTATTATATAATATTATATATATTATATATATTATATATATTATATATATAATTATAATATATATACTATATATACTAACTATATATAATATTATTATTACTATATATATATATATATATATAGAGAGAGAGGGAGGGAGAGAGAGAGGGGAGAGTTTTGTTTTGGGGGAAAAAGTTTTTTTTTTCATCGAAAAATGCTCTCTTTACCGCCGTGCGCCTTGTCCTGCGCCTCCCGCACCGGGGGTCTGCCGGGGGCGTTATTTCGCCTGCGGCCGGTTACTGTTAACCTCAGCAACGGGAGGTCCAGTGTTGACATCGCTGATGGAGTAATTTCTGTGGACTCATTCATAGTAAATGGGGGCGCAGGTTTGAGTATCAGCATTTATGGATGAGAAAACCGGGGGGCTTTAAAAACTAAGTTTGAAGCGTTACTTTTTTTGGGGACGTGGATGGCTTAGTGGATAAAGCGGCCAGGTTTACTGTTACCTCGCACGCGGGGTCAGTGTTCGATCCGCTGATGAAGAGATATAATTTCTGTGACTCATTCATTTAAATGGGGGCAGCGCCTTTGAGTACTCATGCATTTATGGGAGCGAGAAACGGGTGCTTAAAAACTAAAGTTTTTGAAGCGGTTCTTTTTTGGGACGTGATGGCTTGTGGATTAAGCGCGGTACTGTTACTAGCAACGCGGAGGTCAGTGTTGATCGTGATGAGAGTAAATTTCTGTGACTCATTCATTTAAGGGATAAGCGCCGGTTTACTGTTAACTCAGCGAAGCAGAGTCCAGTGTTCGAATCCGTGATGAAAGACGTAATCTTCTGTGATCCGGGAAATAAGCATACCTTACAGAATTTAGGAAATTCCTTAGTTTGGGGATCATTTTCCTAAATTTGTGCTCAATTTGGACAAAAGGACGCAATTTTTGATTTTTTACGTTTCGTAACATAAATGAAAAAGATAAATGAAAAAAATTGCGCTAAGTTTGACAAATAACGAACGCAAACTTTTAGCATTTCTTAGTTTCGTAGCGCAACTGCAAAACGTAAAATCGGCTTTAATTGGTTTTTAACGCATATTATATTTTGTGTTGTAGGTTTTAAACTTTTAAAATGAGTTTTAACTTTTAATACATTGTAGTTTGCGTTTCCGAGCCGACTGCAGCCGGGCGGGGCAAACGGCGCCATATGCATCGTTTTCCGGCAGTTTTGCGCAGTTCTACGTCCGTAAACGTCATCAGTCAGGCACCGTTGTTAAATCCTCGATTTCGGGAAATGTGTCGGAAATGGATTGCCAAAAGTTTTTTAATATTTTAGTTAACTTTTTATAAGGACTAACCAATATAGTCTTCATAAAATAGATACAATAAGTATAAAAGTATTGTTTTAATTGTTCGCTTTGATCCCGACGGGCGTGCTTCGCGTTTCGCAGGATCAAATTTCTGTCTCTGATTGGTAATGTATATTTTTTCATTCGAGCGTTTCTCTGAGTCGATATTGCACACGGGCTGCACTCGGGCTTTGGGAAACGCAGCTACAGTCTTCGTCTACTTTGGATTGGTGAATTCTCCACAATTACCCTTGGTAGTTTTGATATGCAGTGAAATAGTAAAATCAGCGGCACTCACAGGTTGGGGAGTACCGTGGCACCCTGTAGACAAATATTTGTGCCTTGCATTCAAATGCATGGAACCGAAAAATTATTTATGATATATGAATAGGCTACACAATATATCAACGTATTGAATATTCGTTACTACACGATCATAGTAAAACATTCATCAGACATTGTCATATTCCTCACTTCCTGAATTTATATTTGAGTATTTAATAATTTTTTGGTATTGTAATTAGCAATTGTATAGATTTTCACTGTCATTATATGCGTATGGTAAAAAATAAGTTTTTTTCCAAATCAATTTTTTTTTCATATTTTTCCTCCCCATCTAGTAAAGAATTTTCTTATCTTTTTTTGCAATGTAATTAATCTTAGTGCTACCATTTACTTTTATATATTATATATATTTATATTATATATTATATATATTTTATATAAGTATATATATTTATATATATTTCTATATTATCTACATATAATTTGCTATAATTATATATATATTATATATAATATATTATATATATATATATATCTATACTTATATATTATATATTTTTATATATATCTTATATATATATATATATATATTTTCATAACTTTTAGGTTGGTTACGGATTTGGTTATTTTAAACATTTAGTTAAGACTGAAGAATGCAATATATTCTGTGACAAGTATTGAGCAAGAGTTTAAGGATTAAAGTGAACGATGTGGAAATTTGCTTCCTCAGAAAATTGAAAGCAAAGTGTCGAGTGTAGAGCTTGGACTTCGGTGATGAGTGCAGTGTTACAAGTGCGCGCTGTTTATAATATAAAAAGTGAGATAGAAAATTACCTGTGTATCATTTTAATGTGTTTTATATTTCTATAAAGTGACTGTGCTTATTTTAAAGTTTATTTACAAAAGAATTTTGTGAAGAAAATTCTTTTAAAAGGCATTATTATATTTTTCTCTATGATTTGAGATTTCTCCGCAACGTAGTTTGCTAGCCATTGAATAGGCTGTATCATAGTATAGGTACTATACTATTGAAGATTTACATTTTGTCGTTCTACACAAAAGAAGAGTGTATTTATTATATTTTTGCTCTGTCTGGGCTTTGATTCATCTTTCTAAATGCTTTTGTTACAAGCGAACAGAAATCTATATTTTCCATTTCAGGTAAGAATGTTGGGCACTTGAAATTTCTCTCACCTAGAACTTAGGTGGGGCATAATTTTATGTTTTTGAAGGCTCTCACTCCGTAGCTCTATTCAATCCATTGAAATTTAATTTCTCATAATTTATTTTGATACCCTTGCAATACTAATTTGAAATCTGGTCGTTTAAAGAGAAAGTACTTTTTATTTTTTCAGAGATATTTTAATATCACCAAACTTAGGTTTACAATTCAAAGCAAGGCTTTTGACCAGTGTTTAAGTATGTTTATAATATATGTTTTTTAAACTGTGAATAGAATCAATTTGAAAAATTTAATATGACATTTATTTTTGATTTTACATTTAATTAAGAAATTTAGGAATATGATTAATATTTTATTATATTTTAACAAAGTAAAGATTTAAGAAAATTTAGAAGAACTCCTTTTTCCATTATCTGTAGGGTATGCAATCATTCTTTATTTTACCATACACTCTGAAGATTTGAATCTGAAATACAAATAAAGACCATTATTTACTGCACTTCTAAGGGCGAATTCAAGTTTCCAGGTCAAACAGAGTCAAAATTAGTAAGTACAACTCAGCTAGAAGGTAACGGGTTGGAAAAGAATGTTTCGATAACGGGGTGACGGAAGATATTTGGTCCCTCCTTCCATACTCTTTTGATTTGATTCATTTAAATTTAGAAAATCTGGTCTGGTACGAAGAAGCAGTACCCTGTAAAAAAAAATTCATCTATTCAAAGATTTTTTTTTTCTTTATATTTGTGTGAAGTTTGGCGTGATTTTTTTATCTCTACTTGGTATTGAAAAAATTACAGCAATTTTGATTTAATTTGGAAGCCATCTTGGTCATCAAGAGTAGATCATAATACTAACGCATTTTTTTTCCTTTTAATACGCAATGCGGAGTGTTTTTGGGGAACTCTATACCGGTTTTTGGTAAAAAAAATTCGGATAAGTAGGGTGACTTAAATTTTGTTTCTTCTTTTTTTGTTGTTAAAGATAAAAGGTATTT
>JABUQX010063458.1:30000-31646 GCA_015478945.1 Trachelipus rathkii | reverse complement strand
CGCTTACGGCGCTGCAAATAGTATATTTGAAAATTTTTAATATAAATAATGTGTACTAGAAGTAAAACTTATAATTCAATATTTGAACATCCAAGTGAATTTACGCCTTCGGTGACTCCTTCAGAACAAAAACAGCAGGAAGATCATGAAGAATAAGAGCAAGAAACTTCGAAGGGTTCGGTAGCCGCTAAAGATGATTATATTGCAAGGGACGTGGAATCCATATGGAGAAAGTTTTCCATTTCATCCATAACACTTGACGGAATATATTTAGGAGTTTAAAAATTTATAGAATCATCTTCAAAACTAAATAAGATCCCAAAACACAAGGCAAATATGAATTTGAAAGAGAAGTGAAATCATATGATAAGATGTTTAACATTTGCATATGCAATTGTTATGATAAAAAAAATTGAAAGAAATTATTGTGGATGCAAAAAAATTAGAATACCTATTATTGAATGAGAATCCTTTTTGTAGGTAAAAAAAAAAAAAAAAAAAAAACTTGGGGCAGTTGATAAAGCAGTAACAGGTGCGCAAGAAATATTTGAAAGGTTAAATGTTAAATCTATTGTAAGTCAGTCAAAGCAGGGGTAAGGGTTGTAGCAGCAGCAGCAGTAGAAGTACCCGAGCCGTAAAAATTTGTGTCCCTTCAACCAACGCTGGATTAAACTTTGATGTTGCGAAAGAAGAGACATTTATTTCGATACAGTGGTTAATTTGTTTCTTACATGTAAATGAATTTCCATTCAGAAACATATTCGAGGCAACTGTGGACAAACATCAGGACCAAAAACTTTTAAGGGTACCATTGGAAATAAAATTGAATAAGATGTAAGTAAGCTGGAGATAGTCGATTTTGAACTTATTATCGAACCTTGAAAAACAGCCCTGAGCAACCTTGAAAAGATCCCCGAAGATATCGTTAAGAAAATTAGCACTGACCAAAAATATTTGTATGAAATGTGCATTAGTATAAAATCAGGGAATATATCTCTATCGTTAGCCAAGAAATTTCCAGGCAACCTTCGTCATGCCAGATGGCCAACAAAGGCAAATAGGATCTAACGGTTATACGTTTCCACAAAATATCCAAGCAAAGCTCTTCAAATTATAAATATAATAATGAAAGTTTACGCACCAGGTTTTATTTTCTTTTTTTTTTTTGATAAAGTACAACTTTATAAAAAAAAAAAAAAAAAAAAAAAAAAAAACCTGATAATGCACGTAATTTTTAATACCTGATGTGCCTACTTAAAGACTTGGACAAAACACATGTTATGATTATGGATCGTGTACTAAGAAACAACTCTTACTTTGCTCATCCTGAGAATGTATTACTTGCGATGTTAGAGGACACAAGAAAAGAGATAAGAGATTTAGGTGTTCAACGAATTATCAAGCAAAAACAAAGAGTTCCAAATGCAAGAGTTTTTGGACTGTCTAAAGCACTAAACTTTAATGCAGATGATTCAAACGTGGATTTAAGGATCTTCGACCTATTCCCGGGAGATAAGGACCCATTTTTGCCATGAAATGACTCGAGAATATCAAGACAAACGCGAATATACCTCCTTAAATGTAAAAACAAAGCTGTCAATAGGCTTCTGGCCTTGATGAAAGGCAGATGTGTGTCATTTTTTCGT
>JABUQX010063458.1:0-25000 GCA_015478945.1 Trachelipus rathkii | reverse complement strand
ATATAATATTAATATATATATATAATAATATATATATATATATATATATGTTGTTTAGATTTAGAGCAATTATACTTTTATTTATGTAAAAATAGATGTAAGGAAAGAGTATATATTCAATACTATCGATATATGGAGAGATTTTATATATATAATTATCATATATATATTATTGCGTAAATATTTTAAAGGTTTTGAAATCTTGCAGGGTCTTATAAAAATTTAAAAATACATTTTTAAAAAACATTTAAAAAAATTGATCTGCACAATCTTAGCAAAGAAGCGGGGCCTATATAGTTTCCTTTATTTCACTCAATGTACAAGTTCGGACGTTTTTTACTATATATATATATATTTATTATATATATATATATATATTATAATCATATATATATATATATATAGTATTATATATATATATATATATATATATATATATAAAATATATATAATATTAAGATATATATATATATATATATATATATATATATATATAACTATATATATATATATATATATATTATATATATATATATATATATAATATATATATATATGTAATTATATATATATATAATTATATATATTATATATCTATATATATTACTATATTATTATATATTATATAATATATATATAATATATATATATTATATATATATTATTATATATATTTTTAATATATATATATATATATATTATATAATATACATATATATAGATATATATATATATATATATAGTATAGTATAGTATATAATATAATATATATAAAGGTTTGTTATTAGTAGTAGATAGTCTACTTTCATTGTCATAACTTCTTCAATTTTTTCATTTTTATACTGCTTTTGCATTGATGTGTGTCATTCATTGTAAAGTTCATCCTAGATTAATTGAGTGCCATCTATCTATCTATCTATCTATCTATCTATCTATCTATCTATCTATCTATCTATCTATCTATCTATCTATCTATCTATCTATCTATCTATCTATCTATCTATCTATCTATCTATCTATCTATCTATCTATCTATCTATCTATCTATCGATCTATCTATCTATCTCTGTTATTTTAAAGGTGTTTTATTAAAATAAGAAAATGAAATAGTAATTAGTGATCTTTATTATCTTTTCTATTAAATCCATCAGAGTTATTGAAAACCAATTCCGTATCCGTATCAAAGGTCGAGATGCTCTGATACGCCGCTTTTGAAAATGGGAAAGTCGAGGAAAACATGGGAAAAGGAGAAGGAGGGGGAGGAGGAGAAGGAGAAAGAGTCTTCCAGTCTTCATCAGTAAAGTGTATTTAGGAATGATCACAGGGGTCATGCCAGGAATCAGAGATCTGAATAGGGAAAGGATGAGACTGTGTGGATAAAAGGGTCACATGAATTTTCCTCAAGGAAGGACTTAAGGATCTGGTGTGATTAGAAGAGCCGTATCCTTGAAATAACGATAGATTAAGGGGAATAATTCAACAATTTGGCTGTTTAGAAAGTTGGTAAGAGAGGAAAGATTAGAATCATGAAAAGTCTTCCTTTCTACCCTTTAATAAAAAGCTGTATAGGTGAAACTACCAAAATATACGACGAATTCTCCGTTCAAGGAAGAATAAAACCCGTACAAAGAACACGAAATTGTAGGATGTTGTAAGGAAGTACTGAAAATGCTTCAGAACACCTAACTTAGATTCTTATTTAGCTGTTTTGATCTTTCTAAGAGGGATCACGAGAAAAGGATACGCCAAGAGAAGGACATAGGGTGGTTTGAGTTGTATTTTTCAGAAGATTTTCTTGTGTGAAAAAATGTCAGTCATATACACACGTAGGAATTGATTTTTTGATGCAATGAAAACGACCAGTAGTAGTAGTAGTAGTAGTAGTAGTAGTAGTAGTAGTAGTAGTAGTAGTAGTAGTAGTAGTGGTAGTAGTAGTAGTAGTAGTAGTAGTAGTAGTAGTAGTAGTAGTAGTAGTAGTAGTAGTAGTAGTAGTAGTAGCTTGATCCAAGGCCATCCTTCTAGCAAAAGGTATTTTTAGTTGAGTGGAACTGCTTTCAAAATGAAATGATTAATGAAAGATGGATTCGTCAACATAGGAGTGGATAAGTGATGAACAGATGGATAGAAGGTATTACAAAGGCAGGTGCTCGAGAGAATTGACCTCTCGCATTCCTCCACCGCTGCGTTCCCCTGGTACACAAGAGGGTGCCTTACTATCACATGAATATTGTGTAAATATTGGAGACTCGAGGATCAATCGTTGTGGTGCCTTCTTCTTTCCAGCCACATTTGATTTGTGGAACTCCTTGCCTTCATCTATTTTTCCCGCAAAATTCAATCTTCCACTCTATAAGTCCCACGTCTGCGCCCACCTAAGGGAATTGCGTTAGGCAAGAAGGGACTGGGTGGATTTACTTTCCTTTTGTTTTTTGTTTCTCATTTTGTTTTTTGATTTTGTTTTTTTTTTCCTCTTTTTATGTCCGCGAATGGTAGCATTGCGTAAAAAAAATGACAGAAACCTAATTAATACCTCTAAAGACTGATAGATTTTAATTATGAATATCTGATAGTGATCGACCGGAAAAGAAATCAAAGAGAAAGCTTAAAAAAAAACTAAAAATTAGATAGAAAGAGGGAAGTATAGAAGATAAAATTGTTGTACCAGACTATCTCGAAAGATTCAGCGAAATTTCGAACAGAATCAAGAGTCATATGGAAAGGAAGGTTTATTATCAGTTGAGCTTTTTTTTACTTTCTTTCTTTCTTTTTTTCTTTCTTTATTTGTAAATCTTCCAATTAAGGAGGTATTCAAAACTTTAAGAAAGAACTGAGGTAAGAAGGATAGGAAGATAATTAAAGAAAAGGATAGAAAGATAATTAAAAAGAAGGATAGGAAGATAATTAAAAAGAAGGACAGGAAGATAATTCAAAAAAAAGGATAGGAAGATGATTAAAGAAAGATAGAAAGATAATTAAAAAGGATAGGAAGATAATTAAAGAGAAGGATAGGAAGATAATTAAAGAGAAGGATATGAAGATAATTAAGAGAGAGATAGAAAGATAATTAAAAAGAAGGATAGGAAGATAATTGAAGAGAGGGATAGGAAGATAATTAAAGAGAAGGATAGGAAGATAATCAAAGAGAAGGATAGAAAGATAATTAAAAAGAAGGAAAGGAAGATAATTGAAGAGAAGAATAGGAAGATAATTAAAGAGAAAGATAGAAAGATAATTAAAAAGAAGGATAGGAAGATAATTAAAGAAAAGGATAGAAAGACAATTAAAAAGAAGGATGGGAAGATAATTGAAGAGAAGGATAGGAAGATAATTAAAGAGAAAGATAGAAAGTTAATTAAAAAGAAGAAGGATATAAAGATAATTAAAGAGAAGGATAAGAAGATATTTAAAAAGAAGGATAGGAAGATAATAAAAAGAAGGATAGGGAGATAATTAAAAAGAAGTATAGGAAGATAATTAAAAACAAGGATAGGAAGATAATTAAAGAGAAGGATAGAAAGATAATTGAAAAGAAGGATAGAAAGATAATTAAAAAGTTGAGATGGTTTATCAATTCTGTTATAGGTTGAAATAGTGCACACCTTCGGCAGTGAATAAATATTCAATTTGGTAGGCAGAGTCGAAACGGTTAATCAAGGCAGGTTTCAAGCCCGAAAGCCCACGTTTATGAGAATCACAGAAGGAATAACTTCACCACCGTATACCCTCATAGTATTAAGCCCAGATAGAACAGATATCATGTTTAGAAGGAATTACAATATTAGTCATAAAAATATTAGAAGGATATGAAAAAGGAGAATAGTTCCGTTAGTGAATAAAGTTGATCTAGAGACAATGATTTGAGCTAATAGTTTAGCTGTAATAGAAGTTAAGACCTGAAGTAGTAGTCCCGTCATGAGAAGAAAAGAGTGTAGTGATGGGGTGAGAGTGTGTGAAATATAAAAGTGCGAGTTGATAATTTAGTAAAATGGCAGAAAGAATTAATAAAGTATTGTAAATCAAAGAATATAAATACTTTATAGTATTTATTTAAATTGATAGGGTAGCCCGAGGAATTACGCATGTACAGTAGAATTATGAGTTATAATAATAATATGGTGATTAGCAAATTTTTAGTTTACAAGAGAGCCGTATATTAGTAGATGAGAGAAAATAGAATTCATTACAAGGCTAGAGCTTCATTTATTTTTTTATACAATACCGAGAATATACTATATTAACTCATCTTGACAGACTTATGATCACATTTATCAAAACTGTGATTCAGAATCAATGATGGAATAGATATCAGACACTAGAAGAAAACATAAAAGAAACTACTGCTGCTCTGCAGATTTCGCGGCAGCGAGAAGGTCATCAGTTTTACTTCTCAATGACTACCAAGGATAGAGTTGAAAATGTGCAGTACTACTATTAAAATAATGGATATATAAGTAGATTAGCTACACCAGTGATAACTAACCAAGAATTTTCGTGACGTGTAAGGCCAACACTCTCTAAACACTTTCTTACGCATGGTCACTAGTGGTGTTGTAAGGGTGCAGTCTATATGTTGTGTGCAGACGAAAGAGCCATACTTTAGAGGCTCGTCCTCAATTCCTTGTAGGGCGTCTCGGAGGTATAATATGATAAATTAAATGAATACCCTACCACCTATGAGTATTATTTACTTATTATATATAGTATATATATTATATATATATATATATATATTATATATATATAATATATATTAATATATATATAATATTATACTATATATATATTATATATATATATTACACATTTTATTTTGTAATATTTGGTAAGAGAATAATATCTATAGGATATATTTTGGAAAATTCGCATGATTCAAATAATTATATATATTAGTGTATCATATATTACTATAATATATATATATATATATTAATATAATATATATATATAATATATATATTATTAATTATAGTAAGAGTGTTGTATAATGGTTAGTATGTGTTATGAGTGTGTGTAGTTGATTGATAGTTATTATATATATATGATTATTATAAGTCTGTGTATAGTAATTAGTATAGTGTGTGATGTGTGTGTGTAGGTAGTGTTGTTAGTGTTACGTGAGTATTCGTTATATGTATGTGTTGTAGTGTTTCAAATAAACCTATTGTGATCCGATATTATACTACTTACAAGTTACATAGTATATGCTCTGTCTCTATGTATATCACCTCCAATGTTAGAAGCGTTAAAATCTAACTCGTGAGTTATAAGGTAATTAAATTTAAAAGTAGGATTTGATAAATAATTATTATAAATATAATAATATTATAATAAGATAATTATAATTTTAATAATAGTAACTTTTGACATAGATCACAAATACTTACTACTTATTTTAATTTGTGGCAAATGTTACTGCATAAATTTCTATTTCCTTGTAGTAAAATAAATCAAATGACATTAAAATGACAATATTCTCTTTCTTGTAGTAAAATAATCAAATGACATACAAAGTCCATGATATTTCAGTCTCTTATTACGTGTCATAACATAGTGATGACTCTCAAAACGATAATCAGAAAGAAACATGTTCAACTAAATTAAGGAAAACTGTTACTAACACACATGTTAAGACAAGTTAAGATAAGATGTCTGAAACATGCATATTAAAATTGTTGAATTTTTTTTTTAAAAAACGATACTTTCATTTCTTGCCTTTAAAAGTGTAAATTTATGTTGATCTTAAATACTTCTCTATAATGGTTGAAATGTAGAGGGTTTAAAAGGTGACATTATTAAATATCTGAAGGGTTATAAGCCTTATAATCTTACTCTTTATTACTTTCCCTGCTGGCAGGGAAGTAGATACAACAGCAAGTGATGAAGATAATTCCAGTTGTTGTAATTCTTGTTGTTCTTGCTGTTTAGCTTCATCTGTCATTGTTTCTTGCTGTTGTTCCTCTCGAAGGGAATCTGAACGTTGTTGCTTGTTATGTTCTTCCATAAGAGACTGTTCTTCTTCTTCTCTTTCTTCATCATTTTGGAGGCTTTCTGCATTCTCTTTTTTATCCTTTTCTTCTTTCTCTCTTTCTTCATTATTTCTCCATTCAAACTCGAGGCCCTGAGGAAAGCTACCCTGTTCCTTCACGCCACTTCCAATGATGAAACTAAGCTACTTCTTCAATCTGGCAACAGTAGTCCATTTGCTTTCAGCCACTAAGTTTCGAGAAGGACTAATTATGTAGTATATATATATATTAAAAAAAAAGAAGAAAAAAGATAACGAGTAAAACGCAATAGTATAGAAATAATATATTGAGAGACTTTTTTTGTTTATTATTCAGAACAAAGCAGCAATCGACAAACTATTTATAGTGTGAATATGATTTTATATATACATTTGCACCAACACACATATTTAGCAATTATATAAGTGAAAGCATTACCATAAACTGAGAAACTTAGCAACACTATTTTAAACATATATCCTAATGAATACAAACATACGAACATACAAACTTCTTCCACGACTATTAAAGCAATAATATTACGATATATAATATTATATATATATATATATAATATTATATAATATATATATATATATATATATATATTATTAATATTAGTATCTTATCTATCTAATATAGTATTGTATATTATAGTAATTTATATTTTATATATTATATAAATATATATATATATTATATATATATTATATATATATATATATAATATTAATTAGTGATTAATCATATATATAACACCGGATCCCTCTCCTCCGGCTTACCGTTGACTGTAGAGGGCTAACCCCTATAAGTATAGTGCTCAGACTCCCCGCCGCCGGTGTCTCTCATGCATACCATACTATAATTCAAAACACGTCAGTTATATAGTAATTCAAACAATAAATATAAAAATAAAACTATGTAAACAAAGATTTTTTAATAATAATGTGAAAGTCTAAAAGATTAAGGAACATTTAATTGTAAAATATCTAACATCCAAGATTTATGACTCTCTCAGCAATAGTGAATCCTTTATTGCAGATCATAGTCACAGGTTGAGAACTAAAAACGTGTGTGTGAATTGGGAGGGTGGGGTTTATGTAGGTGTTATCGTGTTTTCATGTTATCCTGTTTTGATGTTATCGTGTTTTTTAAAAAATATAATACAACTTATAAAGGTTTGTAAAAAAATAAATAGTGGTACATACATAACATGAATCAATTGATCAATTGATCATGGATGGAATTGGTAGGGTTGGGTTGTTTACGTTACTGCTTTAGAGTCAATAAATTAATGTTTTTTACGTTGTAAAAATTAAAAAAGTTAAAATAAAAAATAAAAATAAGCATTAAAAGAATAAAAAAAATTATAATAAAAATAATTTCAAAACAAAATGTAAAATAAAACATAAAATATAAAAAAAAAAAACAACTTAAAATCAAAATAGTAAATGTAAATTTATGGTTATAAAATAATAAAAAGTTAACAGACAAAACTGTGAATTTAAGTTTCTTTACAGAAAATATAAATATTAAATTCTGAAGTTGAAAAGAAACGGATTTAAAATTATTAAAGTCACAGCTTAAGAGAAAATGGATAAGTTAATACTTACAAAAAGAAAACTAGATATGAATAAAATAAATGCTGAATATGTAAAATTAAATTAAAATATAAAATGCTACAGCATAAAAAAGAAAATTAAATTATGTTGGAGCTCAACACTTAGAAAACGGAAGATAATTTGTGACGCCATAGAAATGATGTCACATACATGCTAGAATAAAACGAGTCATTCATGTGAACACGTTAATTTAAATTTTGACTACGAAAGATATTGACAGTTTGAAAGTTATTGCTTATGCTAGGTAGATTAGCTTTTGATCGGTTAGGCTATGCTGGACAGGGTCTGGAAAATTGTGATATTGCGTTTCACTATGTATCGCTATGTTAACAGTAATTGATATGATGAATACTTTATTTGTAATGATAGTTTGACTGATATTTTTAGGTAATAAAAATATAGTTTAAGTTTTTCAAGGTAGTGTTAAGTTAGCTGCCTTTAGCAGATTGATAACTTTCCTAATGTCAAGTAATTTATTGTTCTTAAAGGAGTTATATCTTAGTATGCAACATTGTAATTTAAAATTTAAATAAATGAGAAAATAAAAAAAATCAATTAGAAAAAAATTTCAATCTTTTACATAAAAAGTTTTTCAATAATAATAATAGTAAAGACAAATAATAATAAAATCAAAATCAAAATACTTTATTCTCACTATATAATACATAGTTTAATGCTGACAAATAATATTAATACATACGGAAATAATAAGAGGAAAAAGGTACAGGGGAGACGTTTCTTCGTCCATTGAGCCAATAATCAATAAAATAATAAATAATACATAATCAAAAATAATAATAATAATAATAATAATAAAAAAATAATAATAACAATAATAATAATAATAATAATAATAATAAAAATAATAATAAAATTAAAAGAAAAATAATAAAACAATAAATTAAAGGCGAATCAAATTCAGAATAACAATAATATCAACAATAAAATAACAATAAAATAAAATAATATAAAATGAATAATTAAAACAATAATAAAACAATAGAATAACAAATAATAATAACAATAAAAAAATATAATAATAATAAAATAATAAAATATAAATAATAATAATATAATAATATAATAATAATATAATAATATAATAATAGATAATAATGGTAATAACAATAATAACTACAATAACAAGCTAATAATAATAATAATGAACAAAATATAAAATAATAAAATAATATAAATAATAAAAATAATAAATAATACATAATAGATAATAATAATAATAAGAAACTAAAACTAACAGTAAAGATGATAACTTTCAATATCATTATATATATACAGTAATAATAATAATATATATAATAAGATAATAAAAAAAAAATAATAATAAATAAAAAATAATAATAATGATAAATAATATAATAATAAAAATAATAATAACAATATATTCAACAATAATAATAATTACAATAATAATTACAAATATAATAACAAAAATAAGTAACAAAATAAATAACAATAATATAACAATAATAATAACAATAAAATAAAAATAATAATAATAATAATATAACAATAATAATAATAATAATATAAAATAAATAATAATAAATAATAATAATAATAATAAAAATAAAATAATAAAATAATAAAATAATAATAATATAAAAAATAATAATAACCAAACAATAACAATACAATAACAATTTACAAAACAATATATATAAAATCACAATAAGAAAATAATAATAATAATAATATAAAATAATAAAAATAAATAAAATACAAATAATAATAATAATAATAATCAATAATATAATAAATAACTAATAATAAGACACAACACAAAGTAAACTAGTAGTAAAAGACTAGTAATAATATGAATTAATTCATTAGTAGTTGTTGGCTTGGAAATAACTCAAAGACTAATTATGCCATTATAACTATATCTAATAATTCTTCGAATTGGTGGTGTTAGGAATAAGAATATAAAAAATAATAAAAAAAAATAATAATAATAATATATATAAGATGAATAATAATAATAAAATAAGTAATACATAATAATTAATAATAATAAGAAAAATAATAATAATAAAAGATAATATATCTTTTATCATCAAAACCCTATCATCATTGACTTTTCGATTCAAAGGGAAGGTGCGAGACAAATCAACAAAAATTATTTATAAATGTTGACTAAGAGCTCCGTCGTAGAATATGACCTAACGAGAGTAGGAATGCCTCTTTTAGATTTAGATAATAACGAAGCTCTGGATATTTCTAACGAACGAACCAATGGTGATGACTCTGTAATTTTTAGGTAGATTTTCAAAATTCTATGCCCTTCATAGAGACTGCCCCGTGAATTCGTTTATGGTGAATTTTCCTTGTCTAACTTAAGGAGTTGTGCTACGAGATTGTTGTTCTAATAAAATAACAATAAAAAATAAATAATATAAATTAAAAATTAATAATATAATAATAAACAAAATAATAATAAAAATAATAATTTTAATTTAAAAAAAAATAATAATCAAAATATAATAATAATAAAATATATTAATAATAATAATAATAATAATAATATAATAATAATAAAAAATATAATAATATAATAATAAGAAAATAATTAATAATAATAATAAATAATAAAATAATAATAATAAAATAAAATTGCAATCAAATGCTTTACCCAGAAAATAAACAATTTACATTGTTAAAGTTACCACAGTATAATATTCTGGTCTGTAGAATATACGAATCTTGATGACAGATCTTTAATCATCATGTATTATCAGTGTGCCCAACCGACCGGCAACATGTTCTCGCGAACGTTCAATATGCTTCTCGATCGCGTATCAGATTTATCACATTTTTAAAAAATAAATAGTTTAGAAACATAAGTATATTATATATATAAATAATATATAATTAATATAAATATATAGATATAATTAATATACTATAAATAATATAATACAATATATAATATATATATATATAGATATAAATATATATAATATATAATATAATATAATAGATTATAATAGATTATATCTATGGTCTTCTGCTCTTAGGGACAATGGAGTCTTGTGTGTAGACTTGACATATGCTAAGGCTTCTGATAGGTATGACCGGCATGCTTACTCTCTAAGCTATCTACCTGGTTTCCTCTCTGCTGCCTACTCTTGTCTAAAGTTTCTCTCAGGTGTTTTTCCAAATTTTCAGCTCTTGTTGATGTGCAAGCTCTTCTCCTTCTGTTGTAATGTGGAGTCCTCATGGTTCTGTTATCCTCACCTGATTCCTACTTTCTTTTTTTTATAAGTCCCCACAGATGGGAGTAGGGTGCACGTTTCTTTATTGCTGCTGAGTCAATGCCTCTCATCCCCACTCATTTCAAATGTGTTCTTTCCGTTGTAAATGTGCCTCTCGTCTACATTCGCGATCGTGCGAGGTGGCGAGAGTTTTCTCATGGGCTAACCGCGATCTTGTGGAAATTCAACGTGCTTTAAAAAACATCTAAACTCTCTATATTCCCTCTCTAAAACCCATCCAACTTCCTGTATCCTTTTCGACTACTGTAAACAACATTAAATGATTCTGGTACTGTATAACATTAAATGTGAACGTCTGAGATCTTTCAACTATGAAATCGTGCTAGAATGTCCTCAATGAAGCTGGGAATTCGTGTCAATTGCGTGAAATTTTTCTCTCTCAATTAGAACCAGTTAGTAATTTAGAATCTTATTCGCCTCCTGTATGGTAATACGTGATCACATTTGGGTGGATCCGGTTCCACCTCCTTTTGGATAGTGCTGAGCCTAAGGCTAAGAGACTAATAAACTGTCCAACTACTTCTAATTTTCCCTTGACCCTCTTCTCTGCGAGTGAATTGTCAATTCTTTTTAATAGGTTTTAGCATACGGCAGGTTGCTTGAGACAATCTGACCTCCCACATTCCTCACATCCATCAACCACTGCGTCGCCTCGTAAAACAGAGTGCTTATCTCATATAGTATGTGAATATGGAGACTCAAAGTTTAACTCGTTGTGGGCTCCTTCTCCACCACTCTATTTGTTGAACTAATTGCCTTCATCTATTTTCTGCAGTATTCATCTCCTCTCTTTATCTCGCATTGCCGCCCACCTGAGGAATGCGTTAGATGACAAGACTGGATGAATTACTTTCCTTTTTGCTTTTCTTTCATTCTTTTGTTTTTTTGTTTTGCCCCTCTTGGAAAAGGGCTCCCGACTGGTGGCATCGTAGATATATAACTAGTATATATATAATATATAATATACTATTATATTAAAATATATAATATAAATTATATATATATAATAATATAATATATATATATTTATATATATATGTAGGATTATTAGTGTCGTCGTCCATGTGTCTCGCCTCAAATATTTTTAAGTGCGTTAATTTTGCCTCGACGAATATACTAAGGTTGGGCCCCTGTATTAATTATTCTGCAATCACAATACTTTTCAAGTATGTATTGTAGACCATAATAACACATACTGTAATGATCAAAACAACGTCTGAAAGGGCATGACGATCGCAACACAAAGTTGTCTCTTGAGCGCCAACATAATATAAATATAGTTAGATTTAGCTATATTAATTTAACATCCTCTTTTTATAAATATATGAAAAACAATGTCAAATTAAATACATCATTAGAATACATGATATTAGCAAAATAATAAAATCAACAAATAACAATTATAAATAATAATATTTCTAAATATAAAAATGGTCAACTTAATAATAATAATAATATAAAAGAATATATAATAATATAATAATAATAAAATAAAATAATAAAAAATAACAATATGATAATAATAATATAAAAATAATAATAAAAAATAACAGTGAAATAAATGACTAAGATCAAAATATTATAAATGAGAAATAAACGTATTAAAATAATATAATATAAATTGTAGCAATTTAAGAAAGGAAGTCTCACTAACAACCAAGCAATTTAATAGAGAGTTTTATACTAGTAAACACTTAACCAAGGATATAGTACTTATTACATTTCTGTAATTATAAAATGATAATCAATAATGATAATAATTTAATAATAATTATAATTACTAAATAATAATAATAATTTATAATATTAATAATAATAAAATATAATAATAATAATAATATAAAAAATAAAAAATAACTAATAATACATAATAATAAATGATGAATGATTGTTAGTCGAATAATGATAATGAATAATATAATGAAATAATAATGATAATGAGATAATAATAATAATATTAAAATTATTTTACCAAGAATATAATATATTAAAATTGAAAAATAAAATAATATTTGATATAATAACATTAAAACAAAATAAAATAATAATAATAATATAAAAAAATGATAAAAATAAATTTAAATACAAAATTAAATCTATTTAGTTATATATTATTTAATATTTATTTAGATAATAAATTGTAACTTTTAAGCAAAAGACTTTTAATAGATTCGGTTAAATGTGCTTGGACGAGTGTAAGTTTTAGCGGCTTGTTGCGACGCATAAGAGTTTGCATCTTAGTCAATCAAGTCTTAGTAAGGAAGCGTTATTAATTATGATTTCGAAATTAATATTCGATTTGCCTCGCGCTGCTGGTTTGAGAGAAATTTACTGGCAATAAGTCGCAGCATTGTAGTGCATAATTTTGTATCTTTAGTAGTGAATTATATTGAGTAAGTCTTAATCAATATCTTTATTTCTGAACGAGGATGTGTATGGATGTACAAAGTCTCTGAATGCAAAGGAGGCGAATAAAGCGCTTCTGAATTACAATTACATGATGGATTACTGAGTTACGTGACCCGTGAAGAACGACAGTATTAGGTAAATTGGGGTGTATCAATGCATAGTATATTTTATTAATAATGGATGAGTTGAAAAATTTTCCTTGAATTATTACAATTATCATTAGTCATTATTAAACTTTAAAAATGGAGATGTTCATCGATTATTCCCAGTATTTAGCATTTGTAGTATGCAGTTCCACTTCGCTTATTTTGATATGAAATTGTCAAAATTTGTTGACTAAAAAATTCAATCATATAGCGCTTTATTTAAATAAAGACAGCTTGGTTAGCATCTATCCATTTCATTATTTTGTTAAGATGTCACAGCTGATAAATCTTTGTATACACATCATCTCACTAATTCTGAACTCTTTAGTAAAGTTAGACTGTGATCTTCATATCAAAAGAATTTTATACCTGTACCAATGGCTTGACTTTCAGCGATCGCTGATGATAGCTCCAGAGCTCGAGAATTTAATCTCACTGGTATTCTCTCCAATTCTAGTAAAGGCTGTAACCCATAAATTGTCTTTCACAGAAAACAGTGATTTCCGCTTTAAAATCCATAACTACGAAAGAATGAAATCATCTCAATCACCTCATAGTCGCTTGATTACTCGTGCCATCCAACGTAAAAGCGTAAAAAGTTCAAATTTAACGGTTAATTATGTGCTCCAAGTAAAATCTGTAAGAAGCGCATCCTACAGACTACTCTAAATATGATGACGAAATGCAGAAGTATTTAATATCGTTCAAGACTAAACATAATCCTGAAATGTAGTATTGGACACTTGAGTATCAAAAAGGATTTAACCAATGATATCAGACAATTGTTCAAAAAAGCATTGTATACAGATGTGAGCCCTGGTTTTCCATCTCTACTGGCAATCTTAAGGAGTTTCAGGTAATGCTCGAACCCAAAATAGCAATCAATCTCTACTTTTTTTATTTTCTGATAGATCACACATAGGTTTACTCCCCAACGAGCAGTCATGTTTTGTCTGTTTGTAATCTGAATAAATATTTTTTTTAATGAAGACAATTCTTTACGATTGTCATTCGATCTCAGCGTAAAGCACTTTACTGTGCAAACCACACAGCCAGTTTTTGCCTAGACCCACGTTTCGTGGCTTCCTAATTAGGGTTGGTAAATAAACAACAGTGCTGTGCGGAACAGGGTTTCGCTATTGGGTCTCCCGTGAGTCATGCGACATTGGTGTCGGTGGGTGCGGTGCGCAAGCCGCGCCACTCAACAGATGTGTATGGTGATAAAGACCTTAGTTACGAGGTGCGGTCATGGCTCTCGGTGCAGTTCGGTGCCGGTGCAAAAATTCCGGGATGGCAACCTATTCCATATTATGGATTGTGGAGTCCTGTCACTGAGATAATTCAGGTCAATATTGCTGTCAATTCTGTGAATTACTATGCGACCTCATTTATACATTTTTGAAATAGTCTATCTCTTGTACTAAAACCCTATGAGTTAATAATTTCCTCCTCTGAATCACTCCTGATGATGCTCGTTAATATAGCTGCTTCTGACGCGATTTCCTTTTCACTCTCGGAATGTTGTCTCACCAAATGTTTTTTCAGATTTATGTATCTTTTTTCCCCTTTTATTTAGCGCCTTCTTGGCAAGCCAACCAATATTTATAGCCTCAACCTCCATTCCTTCTTTGATATTCAGTAAATGATTTATCCTCTTCATCCTTGATCATTTTCGTTCAATTAAATGAGTATTGTCAAAAGGTTTTCAGTCTTTTCTAAAAATTATTCTTCATTATTTTCCTATGTTTTAGTTCTATTTTTACTTTTTTCAATTTTTTTCATTAAAAAATGTCCCTCATTCTAATCCTGACGTTGCTAGTAGGGATTCTAGAACGTAACCAAAAGCCTTCAGTATGTTAGACCATATTAATAGCTGAAAGGAAGATTTTCTTCTTCAAAGACATATAACGGTATAGAAAGTATCCAAGAACTTGTTTCCATGCTTTCTTGGAAACTTATAAAACAGTCTTTGGATCATATTGAGGATGCCAGAGCTGGTTTGCTAGTTGAAATTGTAACAGATTCTGAAACAAAGCAAAAGTGATTCTAGCAAACTAATTAGGAAAAAACATTTATTGTAAGTCTTGCCTGAAATATTAAAAAGGTGACGGAGTATCTTACAAATGAATATGAAATTAGGGACTCCTCACTTCGTCTTCATCAACAGTCAATATTATTATTTAACATCATCAATTTATTTTGGTTTGTATTTATTATTCACTAATACATATGTTTAATAAGCATAGAAAATGGGAATGAATATACGAAAAATCTAAATTCCTGCTAAGGGTGAAACAATCAAAACAATTTGAAAACAATACGTATTCATTGTTCACTCTATTATGTAATATGTAACTACTCGTATGTAACTAATTTTTACTTACTTTTAAATGTTAATTGAAAATTGGGGAACTGCTGTTTGTATTCCTCCTTTCTTTTCTATAACAAAGATAAGCAGTAAGCGTAAACACAAAGCATATTATTCTTCACATATGACTAATTTAAGAATGACATTCATATGGTAGTCGTTAGGTTTATATAGTCTTGTGATCTGTCGTAACATCATGAAATATCGCACAATTATTTAAAGAAAAAAATGACACAAATGGTGATTATTAAAATATATAATAGGGGGGGGGTGGGGGGCAGCGAATTACGAAAGTAGGCGAAAAACGATATACAATGAAGTAATATCAACATTAAAACATTCATTTAAAAAAAATTAGGCATACGTTAATATCCTCCTAATAGTTATTTTCATGAAATGCACACAATAGCATGCAAGATCTCTGAAATCGCTACAATATTAATTTACCTCTGCATATGAGTAAGAAATTTAGGCAACCTGTGCCAACCGAAATTATTATTTCCTAAAAATTAAAAATATTTTTTTTCTGTATGAAAATTTTTGTGATTATTATATATTATATAAATATATTTAATTATAAATAAATATTATATAATATATATATAATATAAATATATATAATATAAAGATATATAATAATAATATGATAATAATATATAAATATTATATTATATAATATTAATATATATATATAATATAACTTAATATATACGAGAATGCGTATTTGTTTGCACAGAGAATGAAATATTAGTAGGAATAAAGGCAACCTATAAAAAACACAAATTTCTCTGCCTCATTCTTGTGTTCAACGTTACATCAATGGTTTACTTCCGAACCGTTCTTCACTTCCTTTCTGAGCTTTTCAAATAGGAAAAGTATTTTTCTGCACTTGTCATTACATTCAATTATATTATTTATCATCATCATCCACCACCTTCACCACCACCACCACCATGAAATATGGAAATATTGAATCAAATTAAATGCTTCATTGTATAAAGGGTAAGAGAAGGATAGTTGCAACTTCAATACAGCTCAAAAAATTTAATCAATTAAATTATTATTCTGGGCTGGTTTAGCTTTTGTCATAAATTGGAAATTACTATAATTTTCTTAATTGTCAGCCACTTTTTGGCCCAATAAAAAGCAAACAGCAGTTTGGTATAAAATTAGCGCTTCTAAAGCAACTTTATCGTCGTTAGAAAGTACTTTTATGGCCTTATTGAATTATTGAGATGGTAGATCAAGTCCTTCCCAAATTTACTTTTTAAAATCTTCCGTTGATAAACTATTTCTTCTAAGGACTTTAATTTCTGATGCATAAATTTATACTATTTTCTAAAACTATACTATATAAAAATTAATAATATATATATATATATATATACTATAGATTATATATATATAATATATAGTATATATTATATTATATATACTATTTATATAAATATTTTATGTATAATTACATAATATAATATATATATATATGAATATATTATATATTATATATATTATATTATAATAATAAATATAATATTAAATATTAAATATATATAATATATATTAATAATATATTAATAAATATAAATAATATATTATAATATATGATATATTATACTATATATATATTATAAATATAATTATATAATTAATATAATATATATATTAATTTATATATATAATATATATATATATTATATTAATATATAATATATTTATTATTTATTAGTATAGTAAATATTATATATAAATAGATAATAATAGTAGAATATATATATAATATAATACATATATATAATAAATATTAGATATATATATATATAATAATATAAATTAATATATATTATATATATATTATATATTAATATATATATAAATAAATATATATATTGGAAATAATTAATAATATATAGTTATTTATATATATAAATATTATATAATAATATATAAATATTAATATATATATAGAGATAATATATATATATAATATATATATATAACATAATAATATAATATTATAATATATATAATATGTATAATATATAAATATATTATATATATATATATATTATAATATAAATTTAGATATAATATAATATATAGTATTAAATATTTACTTAAAGTAAAATTTAGGATTTTAATCAGTCTTCTAATACATATATATATATATACTAATATATATATATATATGATAATAATATATATATATAATAATATATTATATATAAAATATATATATATATAATATATATAATATATATTATATATCTATATATATACTATATATATATATATATATTTAATAATATTATTGGTAAAAACTTGAGTTTCTTCTGACCTATCGAGTATTTAAATGTTAAAATCGATTTGCGATATATGTGTATCGATATAACCCAAGATACAAGGAATTTAAATATGTTATTCACAGAACATATATAATATATAATATATATATACATATATATATATAATATAATTAATATATATAATAATAATATATATAATATATATGATATATAATATTATCATTAAGTCAGTAATATATATATTTATTATATATAATATAATTATTATTATATATATATATTATATAATATATAATAATATATATATAAATAATATAATAGGTAATAATATATATATATAAAGATATAATTAAATATAAAATATGGACTTTATTTCATGAGTATTATTGGAACTCAAATACCACTGTGATATAAATTGGAGGTGCAATTAAATTTTACTGGTCGTTTCGTGAGGTTACGTATTTGTTCCATTTTTCGAAATTAATAATTTGAAGGATAATCCAAATTTGTGATAATGATTAACGCTGTAGCATGCTGCAACATTTTAGTGATACTAAGTAAAATGTTTGTAGAAAGGTCAAAGAAGTGAAATTACCAAAAATAGGAAAAGCTTTTAATTATTGACTAGTCAAACATTGTGCTAGAAGTAACGTTCCCCAAATAGTTATTTTTTCAAAAAATTAAATCTACATGATCAATTTAAATTATGTTTTTGTACATAACGAAACAGTTTTCAGGGTAGTAACCTATTTAGATTTCAGTGAACCAACAGTTATAGATTGATTAATAGTTAATGCTTAATCAAGATCATAATAATATATATATATGAACGGCCAGCCTCTAGAAGTAGCACAATCCTATCTCAATAAACTACAATAGCACAGGGAAAAGGAAATACAATTTGGGAATCTTGTAAATGGTAGGAAACATGTAAAAAAATAACATAAACAATTTGCTTTTTTCGGGGGGGGACTCGAGCCGCGGGGACATAGTATAATATATGTAGTGTAAGTGACACGGGATACGGCTCGAGCCGAGGAAACAGGGGGACGTTTTCCATACCCGTAGGGAAGGGGCGGAGGACCCCCGCGACAACCCAAATACCAAAGAGGGGGTTCCGGAGACCCCCGGAGGGGGAAGTAGCCCCGTAGTTCTCCGGAAGGCGAGAGACCCCGATTCCTGCCATCGGTGCGGTAACCCTTTGGTATGCTTTAGTTAGAAAAAAACAAAAACAAAATTACTAGGAAAGTTACTTTATTTTAAACGATACGTATAAATCCTAAAATAGGCTTTCTACTTATATTACAAATTATTAACAATAATTTTTTTTTTTAATACATTTTCGCACTAAAATTGTACAGCATTCAGCAATCCTTTTCGCTGTAGCTTGTGTAGTTTTTGAGATATGGATTGTGTCTCTTCTGAATTTGATATACTATATATATATAATATATATAGATATATATATATTAATAAATATTATATATATATTATTATATATATATATATATTATCGATAGAACTATCGTACTGATTATATAGTTTCGATATATCGAAATGAAGCTCAGAAAGAAATCAAGTTTTTCCATATATATATATATATATATATATATATATATATATATTAATAAATATATATAGACTATACACCCCGATGAAATATATATATATATATTAATATATATAGTATATAATATATTATATATATATAATATATAATATACGTTGTCACTTGTATTGTAAAAGGAGTTACATAGAACAACAGATATCGAAACTCGCCAAAACTATCGTTCAGCCCTGCAGTATCACGCGAGATAGAAACTCATAGAAAGAGCGCGAGAGTTATCCACAAGTTGCTTTTTATCATGTTAGATTTTTTTTATGTAATTTAAATTCAAAAAAATTTTGTAAGGGCTCGACACGGAGGGACAGAGGGGGGAATGAAGTCCCCCTCCGTCCCCGCTGACGCGGAGAGACCGCGAACTCTTCCATCTCTTGCGATTAATCTTGGGTATGTCTTAGTTAAAAAACAACATATTGCATTTGACGCCTTAATTGCCTTGAAATAATCGTAAATCGATACATCGTTCGCTCGATATATACGTTTAACTCCTTTAAAGGACAATCCTATATATCATATGTATTATAAGATATACTATCTTAATAGTATATATATATATAGTATATATAATTATAATAATTTATGTATACTAATATAATATATATAATATAGTATCTATATATAGTATATATATATATATATATATAGATATAATAATAACATAATATAGTATATATTTAGTCAATGTCAAGGGTTGAACATTGAATGTTATTAAAGTGGGAAAATTTTATGAAAGAATGGAGTGTATTTTAGGCTTTACCTTTAAAACACATGAAAGAACAAGCATAGCAGTGACGTTTGGGGTTAAGATGCGCGATTATTTTCATGCGAGGACAGTCATTTATGCCTTTGAAAGCAGGGTTAGAATTGGTTAATAGAGAGGATTTGTATTATTACTTGTTAGTCTTACTTTATTTATCTTTTAACACAGAGTTATCACGCAGACATTTATTTATGTTATTCAGTTTCATGAGTGTAGCAATGAGATAATATTCTTTAAATAAAATGAAAAAAAAAAAATTAAAATATGAAATATTAAAAAAGATTTCAAGGAAATTTTGTAAGAATTTCAATGATTTTACCTAAGCGGTCTTTGATGACTTTTGTGTAATAAATTTATATTTTCCTTAAGAAAGTCAATATCGAAAACATTTGAGAATTTATGCTTAATTTTAAAAAATAATTGTCGCAAAGTTAAAGATCATCGGAAAGAAACTAATTAATATATTAAAGTACTTAGTTGAAATTCTGAGAACACCTTATATGATATATTTCAAAATACAATTAATCGTGTATGATAAGTTTCTCCTTAATTTATTTAAAATATTAGAGAAAATGAAAATCCTGAGAATTGTGCATAATATTTTGTCTATTTTCTATAGATATCACAGCCTCAAATGCTCGAGGGAACTAAACAATTGTGTACCATCAACTTTTCGCTGCCCTCGTAGAACAAGGTGTGCGGTGTCTGAACATAAATTTTGTGTTAACATTAGCAACTCCAGGTTCAGTTGCTTTGCTCTTCTTAAAAAGATATAGAAGGCAGGACTCGTCAGCAGGACACTTAGCTAAAGATAAGGAAGGCAAATTGAAAATAGAGCCAGAGGAGGTTAATGATAGATGGAGCGAGTATTTTTTCGAATTATTCAATCCAAATATAGGGATCGAACGCCGGGGAAAAGCAAAGAAACAACATCAGGTTGATATTGCTGTTGAACAACAAGCGGGTGGGGAAAATCCAAAAAATGAACAGACAATATCAATGGAGGAAGTGGAGAGGAGACTTTTTACGTTTGTACTTTGTAAACAGAAAAATCTCTTATATGTAATGGATATATTTTTAATTATTAAATGTTTGCTAATGCTTTTACGGCGATATTTCTTCTGAAGCATCTTTATAATGTTTCAAAATAACAAAATGCAAATTGGGATTCAATTACTTGGTATCGCATTTTCCGTGGACGAAATATCTGGGGAACTCTCCAGCTTGTCATTCTGCACCTCAAATTCTGTGGAAAACCGAGAAGAAAATCCAGAAAATGACTTTAAAAAATGTTACATTATTCTCTTTGTAGCATTAAATAATTTCAGTCACACGCTTAGATAAGTCAGCTTTGATATTTCTAAGAAAATTTTAAGCAATCCTGCTCAAAATCTCCCAGCCCTTATTTCAAACTATCTTTGAATGTGTTTTTAAATTCTTCATCTTTCTAATGCTTCGTGATTTTCAGTCGCCCGATACAAAAAGTCCTCTTTAATGTTAGTCTCATTAAGTCTCGGAAATTTTTGTTCAGATTCAAAAAGACTACGCCTCATTGCTTTAACAAATTTTTTCATTAAAGCAATTGAGAATACCTTTTTAGATCAAGTAGAGTCTTTTCTAACATGTTTTTAGATGCCTGGAATTAGTATCTACATAATCGGCCATCAGTCTGGTACATAAGACATCCGGCACGTGCATTCAAAATAAACAGCAGTATTTCTTCCATTCTAAAGAGAGGACGAATACCATTAAGTCTCTACATACACACCTAGCATGTAGTCATGTGTACATGAATTCGTACTTATGAAATCGCAGTTCCATTAATGATTCCTCAAATGGACCACATTAAATTCTGAGAAGCTTCTTGTTTGAGAGAGAGTTGTAAATTTGTATGTGCGAAAGAAATTCGAATAATGTTCTGCCTAATGAATTTTAACATCTGAGCAGAATACCAAATTACCTTCTTGAATAAACTAGTTTATGAGGTTAATTTGACGTTTTCGAAGGTATGCAATGTTATGTCACTTCGAGAGATTCGTCCTTAATTGGATAGTAGATTTCCGACTGTAAAAATTTGAATAGATCTAATTCGAATAAGATCAATAAGTCTGTTTGGAATAAGATGGTGGCTTGTTAAGAAATCGTTCTTCAAATAGTGGAATCATTGTTGATTTTGTCTGAATTAATATATAGTTAAATATATAGTTATATAATATAATATATATATAATAATATACTATATCTATATCTATATATAAATATATATTAATATAATATAATATATATAAGATATAAATATATATAATATATATATATAATAATATATAATATTATATATATATAATATATATATATATAATATATATATAATATATTATATACATATTATAATATAATATATATATATAATATAAATATAAATATTAGCATATATATGTATATATATATATAATATAATAGATTATAGTATTAGAAATATTATAATAAATATATACATATAAATAAATATATTATATATATTATATATATATAGTTATATACATATAAGTATATTATATATAATATATATAGCTATATATAATATAGTATAAATATTAATATATAGATATTATATTAATATATATATTATATATATATATATATTATATAATAAGAATTGCAAAGCGCATTTAATTTTTTTTACCTTTCACACCCTGTTAACGAAAAACACACGACTACCAACATATGTGAGGAAGTATGAGCTTCATCCTGGTCCTCAAGCTTTATCGAATAAAGTGCTCAGCTTATCGGCAGTAATATCACGTCGAACATTAACGCTTTTTGCTTTTGAAAACTACTTCATTTCTCCACGTCATAACAAAAAGGATGACATTATTATCACTTGATGGCGTGTGATAAAGTGAAATTCAGCAGTCAAAGTGAAATAATACACAAATTACTATAAAAAGCTATGGCACAAACGTACAGAAGCAATCACTTCAAACAACAAGCACTAAAGTCACTGAATTGTAATGGAAAGTCACATTTTAGAGTAATAAGTAGGAATAAACTGTTCTAATGTTTTCTGCGTAACTTATATATAATATATATAATATATATATATATATATATTGATTTATAATATATAATTATAATATATATTATATATATAATATATAAATTATATATATAAAGTAATATAATAATACTAAATAATAATATATATATATATATATATTTATATATATATATATATAATTACGATTAAATTGTAGGAATTTATGAACATGTTCACATATATATATATATAAAACTAATATATATATATATAATATATATATATAGGTAGTATATATATATAATTATATATTAGTATAAGATAGATATATTTATGCAGTTATATAATATAAATATATATATAATATAATATATATATAAATATTTATATATATATATATATAATATATAATATATAGTATTATACAGTATTATATATATATCATCAATATATATATGAATATATAAAATATAAATTATATAATATCAGCAATATATAATATATACGTATGATATATAATTATTTATAATAGATATTATTGTAAGTCTACAGTTAGTCGGCGAACTTCAGGAATGCGAGCCGAGAGTGTCCTTATCAGCGTTAGCTGCTAAGGAACGTGTTTTAGTCGATAAGATAATTGATTTTTCATGTTAATTTATTTATTTTATTCGTAATTATTTTTTATTATTATACTATTTTATTAATTCATTTTTCTTGTTTATTTTATTATTTATTATTATTAATTAGATATTATAGTTATTATTAGTAATTTTTTTATTTTTCCTTGTTCATGGTTATTTCGTTATTTGTTATTTCCTGACGTCGCATCTAGCAGCGTCGGTAAATGGATCTCACACGAGAGCCGTTGCCGCGCCACGTCCGGTTCGCGTCCGTCCGGGTTTCGGTCCGGTTCGGGTCGGTCCCGGTCCGGGTCCGGGTCGGGTCGGTTCGTTCAGTAGAAGATTCGATCCCGAAGGGATCGCAACTGAGTCGCGAAAGTGTTTGTGTCTGTCGTATTATGATTATTATTATAATGTATATTATTTATTATTATTATTATTAATATCTAACATATTATTATATATTATTTATTGATAATATATTATTTTATTATATAGAACGAATTTGCTTAGCACGCCCGGTCCAGCCTCTGAGTCAATGATAATTCTACATGTTAGGGTTACGTGCACAGCTAAATTGGAGGGTGTTAGAGTGGTGACTAAACCTCATCGGAGCGAGTTAGTCCGTGGTGTCTCCCTAAGAGGGGATCCCACCCCCTTAAAAAAAGCTCGAAGGTTCCGTATTGGCTCGAAATTGGTGAGACGATGCAGAGTATTAATTTCAGAAAGTAGTGAATGGAATCTGAGAGAGTACTGTCGGCACCGAGTGGCTGGAGACTACTGCGGTGATCCGTTATAAAACATTCGATA